>OX424448.1:16219122-16340155 GCA_949152495.1 Lasius fuliginosus | reverse complement strand
CTTAAACGAAAATTTTCACATCTCGACTTTGCGTCGTAATATATAATGTTTATATACATGTAGAGCAAAAATAAAGACACTTTCCTTATATAATTTAAACCCAAGCTGTCGATTGACTTGTTTGACGGAAGATCGCGCTCTGCACATTGACAGCATGCGGATTCGAGCGGCCATCTTGTACAGAGCCACACGTATCGATTTCAAAGTGATCATTTTGAGAGTTATTTGAGTTATCTTGTGCCTTATTCTATCTCTTACTCACTGTCTATATATTCTGTATGATTCTCCGTGCTCGGGTCACATCGAGTTTAACCGATACAGTTCCACGGTATCACTCAGGCGATAGATTAATATCGCGGGAGGCAGTGTTACCTCCCCCTCGCTTACACATTCCGACTTTAGGCCGGCTTTTCTTGCGGACATTATAAATATGTCCTCTCACGATCCGGGGGGAGGTTCTCCCCGGCAACCTCTTACTACTCTTAACAATTCTGACAGAACAAGTTTCACGACGGACGAGCAAAGACTGGATTCCATCGCATCTTCCCTCTCCCCTTTTCCCGCCAATTCAGAGGACATTGAAATGAACGCTGATGTGTCTGGGATGACCGACGCTGATGCATCCGTGATTCCACCCTATTCCAACATTAATAACTCTAATTCTCTTTCTTCCAGTCAATCGAATAATGGCTCTTCAGCCCCTTCTGCTGCAAAGAACACTCTGATCTCTCAGGGGAAGATCAGTAACAAGCGTAAGTCAATGTCGGCTTCCCAGCCGGCTTCTACTCATTCTACTAAAAGCCATAGAAACAGTTTGGAAAACCCAGGCCAAGGTAATCTCCCTAACTATACTGATCCTGCTTTTACTCTTGACGTCAACCCCACTAATGTTATTCCTATAGAGTCTAATAGATATGATATCACATCGCAGGGTCCCTACGATGTAGTTATACAAACTATTGATAACTCTTTTCTTGATCCTATCTTTGTTGGTCGTACACTTTATTCGTTTCTTAAAAAAGACATCTGTGAGATCAGGAAAATAGGTTTTTCCAAGATCAACATTCAATTAAAATCTAGAGAGGCTGCGAATAACCTTGTTTCTAATTCTATTCTGAAAACTAAAAATCTTAAAGCTTTTGTTCCTTTGTTTAGGACAAGTAGAAAGGGGATTATCCGCAACGTATCCCTGGATTTGTCCGATGAGGACATCCGCAAGGGGATAGACAGTGATTCTATAGTTGTATCTGTGAAGAGGCTGAATCGTAGGAAAAAGGAAATATCTGAGCCTCCCTCCAAACGCAATCCAGGAGATGACGGCTCCGGAGATAGCTTGACACCCTCTAAAACTGTTCTCATAACATTTAAAGGACAGCTCTTCCCAAGGTATTTATTTTTATACAGGATTAAGTATGGTGTTGAGCCTTTCGTCTCGAAAATCTCCATGTGTTACTCTTGTCTACGCTTTGGACACTTAAAAGCGCAATGCAAAGGCCATCCCAGGTGCAATTTTTGCGGAGAAAAGGAACACGAAAACCCTAGTCAATGCTCCAAAAGAGAGGGTCCGCCACTCTGTATTAACTGCAAAGGTCCACATAAGGCCACGAGTCCTAGCTGTCCGAAATATATCCGACAAAGAAAAATTAGAGAACTTGCTGCCTTCGAGAATATTTCTTTAGTAGAAGCTAAGAGCAGAATCAGAGGTAATACGCCTGCTAACTCTCACTCTCCTAACTCACTCAATAATTTCAATGAATTTCCTTTGCTTAATTCCCCTCTCTCTCCTCAATCCCCTATCCCCCCTCTTCTCCTAATTCCCTTTTCCTCTTTTCCTCACCCTACTCACATACCTCCTACGCTCAAGCCCTGAATAACTCCAACTCATACTCTTTCTCTCCCTCTCCGCCATTTCCTAATGTCTCAAGCTCATCTCTCCCATCTTTGGTAGCTCCTAATCCACCCCATCTACGTAATTCTTTTACTCCCAATGTCAACTCAGCCCTTTCTCCCCTCCTTCTCCCTCTCATCACTCCTCCCCTTACACATCCAAAAATCATAGCACGGCCTCCCCCCTAAATAACTTCCTCCACCCCCCCGTCCTTCCGATTCTTCCCTCTCTTCTCGCTATAACTACTACAGATCTGGTGTCGATTCCCTTTTAATATCTCCTAACGAAAGACCTTCTCCTTCATCCCCAGCAAATAACGGTATCATATTTAATCATATTAATCAAAATCAAAATGTACGCTCTCCTCTCCGCACTGCACTTCCCCCAACTCAACATGACTCTGCTCCCCCGCCTCTTTCAATAAATACTGAATTTGCTAACCAACTTTGGAAATTTGCTGACTTGATCATGGAAAAAATAGGACCCTTTTTGAAACTCATTGGCCTTTACGATTCCGCCTCGGAATTTATGAGCTCACTCATCCAATCTCTTAGCTCCCGTTCTTCCTCATTCAACTCTTCTCTCTACAATGAATCACAATCCGAACAACCGTCCCCTTATTGCGTCCCTCAAAATTTTGCAATGGAATTGCCATTCTATAGTTAATAAAATTGATATTTCATATCCTCTATTTTCTAATTTTGATATTTTAATTTTATCAGAAACTTGGCTTAATGTAAAGAATCAAATTCACATACGAGACTTCACTATACTTCGTGCTGACTCTCATGTTAATAAGAGTGGCGGCTTATTGATTGCCCTCCGGAATTCAATTCAATATTCGCTACTTAAAGACACACCTGGTATCGATAATAAGTTTGAAAGTATGGGTGTCATTATTCATCTGAACGATTTTGATCTTGCTATCATTTCTATATACAGACATCCTACTGAATCGCTATCTCTTTTGGAGTATAGCTCGTTATTTAATTTCTGTAATTCCTACCCAAATTCTATTTTATTGGGTGATTTCAATGCCCTTCACATTGAATGGGGATGTACGCGTTCATGTAGTGAAGGAACTTCCCTGTTGGCAGCCTCTCTGGAAAACTCGTTCACGTGCATTAATGAGGGCCTTCCCACTTTCCTTACTAGACCTGGGCAAAGAACTTCAGCCATTGATTTAGCTTTTGTCTCCCCTCCTCTTCTATATATATCTGAATGGAACTACTTGTAGGATACGATCTAATCATTACAATTTAAATTATAGCCTTAACAGATGCAACATCGTTGACTCGCCCTCTTGTCAATGCGGAGCTCCTCAACAAGACATTAATGATTAATGTCTTGTTGAGGAGCTCCGCATTGACAAGTTGGCGAGTCAACGTCCTATGGAATTGTCCTCTTCTTACACTCGGTCGCTCTTCGCTCTTAGAATCAATTGAGTCCTTACTTAAAAAACCTCCTTCCTACGACGTTTTCGACCTATTAAAAAAACCTTCCACCCAAATAATAGCTCACATTATCTCCTATTTACGTAAACACAACATTGACGTTTAGTGACCGGTATGAACTGTAATAATATCAGTGCAAGATCATAAACTTTCTCAAATCACACTTTCATCAATAATCATCATTCATCTCCAACATCTCTGAAGATAATCTGGCAGCGTGAACTGCACATTACTATTCGTGCGTTCTATAGCCAAAAAAGAAGTGAAGTGAAGTGAGATACAGGGATTGTGAATACTTCTAATCCTAAATCTCCTAGTATTGTTTTCAGTTTTCTAATTATAAGGATGCACCTTCTAATATATTCTATTTGTCTTAAGTCAAGTGTGATGAAGAGAAAATTAATAAGCAACGTCATCGGCATATTGAATTTGGCTTAGTGTGTTAAAGGAAGATGCGCTGTGGATTTCGTACGCAGAGTAATGACAAGTTGTTTTTGTGGTTATCTATTTATTGCTTATATACAATATGTACAGGTGGCTATATATGATTGTTTTTGGATTATATATGTGTGACCCCGAAAAGGGCCGAATGGTCAAAAGTGTTTTGCCCTTAATTAGGCTGACATTTTTCACCCCATGAGATACGAGGTGGAAGTCCAGCGGATCGGCAGACGAGGAAATGAATACTATTTTGCTGGCAAGATATCAGCGTAGATTGCATGGTGTACGAAAGAAGCCATTGCGCATTGTAAGTTATGTGAAAGAACCGTTCAAGCCCTAACAGCAATTTTGCGAGCATTTTCGCATGACTCCTGACACGTATGAGATTTTAGAAGGAAAGTTAGGTGTCTTACTAAGATGAGTCATTCGGGTAGAGCTACCATTCCTGTTCGCAAGCAGTTGCTATCTACATTGTGGCTTCTCGCTACTCCTGATTCTTACAGGTAAAGATGCTCCATAAAAGTAGGATGTTTTATTTTCTTAACCTATTTTTGTTATCAGTAGTGGTGTATATTGCAGGTTTGTGGGTGAGCGATTCAACATGGGGAAATCATCTGCAAGTGATTCCTTTATGAGAGTTGTTGAAGCCCTCAATCACATTGCTGAAGATGTCATTGTTTGGCTCCAAGAAGACCGGCGTATTGCTATTCATGAGAAGTTTCAGCGCATCGGGAAGTTACCACATGTAATAGAAGCTATAGATGGAACAAACATACCAATCAAAGCCTCAAAGGTACTTACTTATATCACAAAAATGAGAGCAGAGTTAATATTCTTTGGAGTAGTGTTTCTAATTAATGTAGTACTTTATTTTTAGGTGGACGCATGCTTCTACATTAGTAAAGACAAGGAATACGCAATAACATTGCAAGCAGTGTGTGATGCAGAACTTTGATTCTTAGATTACTTTGCTGGATTTGCTGGATCAGTAGGAGATCGGCGTGTTTTTCGAAATTCAGATCTATGGGAGGAAGTCAATGCAAATAGAGCATTTTATTTTGTGGATCAGGATTACATCATTGGAGACAAGGCTTATCCATGTTTGTCGTGGTTGATATCACCATTCATTAATTTGGGCCAACTCACACAAGTAAGACATTCAAATTAGAGGTGGACTGCATGTGCTTCATGATAGCTAAAAGACTATCTTCTCTTATCCCTTTTCTATATGTTTCACAGGCTCAGAAAAAATTTAACGCAGTACTTGCCACTATGAGGCAAGTTATTGAAAGAGCATTTGCATTGCTTAAAGGCAGATGGAGATGACTGAAATTCTTAGACATGAATCGTGATGACATGATTCCTTTTGTCATCCTAGCAAGCTGTGTACTACACAATGTTTGTCTTGCTAATGGATTGGAAGATTATGAAGACTTCATTATCGAAGGGCACGATGATGATGACAATGATGATAATGATGATGATCATTTTATTAGGCGGCCAGTAAACTTCCAAGACGATCCTGAAGGAATATTAAAACGACAATATCTTGTCACTTTAATTCGCTAATATTCATATAAGACATTCAAAATGGCATTCCATACGTTGGAGCTAAATTCTTCAGAGCCAGAGCATTATATCATCAAATTATTGTCGAATAGAATAATTTTTGTAATATTCAATATACTTGATAATATGTAAGTAGTAGTAATAGTATGTAATAGTAATAAGTATATAGTAGTTTGAAAATGATATAATAAAGAAAGGTCATTTATTAATTTTATTTGTATTTATTTCATTTTATTTAATAAAACTTAATATTAAGTACACTTTCCACGTAAGCCAATAGCCACCTTACTTCTTAATGAGGGAATAAAACTAGAATAAAACTGCACTTAATTGCATGAAAGAAAATGAAATAATACTATGGTTGGAAAGGTTCTACATTCGCAGGTTTCTCATAATGTGGAGTGCTATTGGCAATATATGTACATCTATAACACAATCACAGAGCCATTACAGAACATTACGTTGCAAAGGAACAGAAATGTAACCCAATATCACAGTCTCATTCTACCACGAGTTGCAACAAAATATCGAAAACAAAAATCATTTTCAGTCAATAATAAAGACAAAAATAAAGTATCACGCATAGACTTTCAATTGCAACAAAATCTTAAAAATAAAAATAATCTTCTGTCTACATAAAATGCTGACTATCTTTAAGGACTAATATTTGGCATACAGAGTTTGTGTAATAAAAGCATTTGACATTGCAAAATTAAGACAGGTACACACTGCACTGCAATATCAATATCCTGGCTGCGTTCCGATATTTACTGCCAGTATTGAAAATCTATGATGTACGTGACGTAAATAGATATATAGATATATATGTATATAGTTTCTGTATATATATATTTTCATATATATTTTATATAGATTTTCAGTACTGGCAATGAATATCGAAACGCAGCTTTAGTAGAACTGCACAGTTTATAATTACTTTAGAGTTTTTCAAGGAGCTTCGTCATAAAATGTTCATAAGTTTTTTTTATCGAGCTCTGTCTTAACGTATCAATAACTCTTGGTGTCTTCATTCTTTGGCTTCATCACGTTTCTTGTTTTCTTCACTCATGGTTTTTGTCCACATTTTCAGTTCACGTTCCATACACATCTTTGGTTTCTTTCTTTGATTTTATTGATATCTCTTCACTATTTTGTATGTCATCAATATTGCTGGTTGTGTTGTCAGTGTCAGAAGATGCACTGCTTGAAGATGTTGGGTGAGGTCTCTTCCTCAGACTTGAAGCTAGAGCAATAGATTGTAGGCAAGGTTTTTTTCCTAACACCTCTTCTAATTCTTCAAAATATTTGCAGGTTTTCGGTTCCACTCCCGTCTGGTTGTTATGGTCCTTTGTACGCTTGTATACTTTAGTTATATCCTTAAATTTATTTTCACAGTTTTTAGCAGTATATTGCCACGCACTGTTAGCTTTCTTCAGTTCCTCGCTTATTTTTCCATACAATATCATTTCTAATGACACTACTTTCAAAGAGAGGATAATGCTGCTTCCACTGATAAATAATAAGTGTCTTTAGAGCGTTCTCATCTTTCCAAAATGCAGTAGCTTTCTTTTCATCACATGGAGTCTGGGCGGAAATCACATCTGTATGATTCTCACAAGCTGATTTTTTAGATTCCATACCAAAATACTGCCGAATTTGCGGGACATCCGACACTTCAACCGTAGTGTTTCCTGCAAAAACAATTTAAAAGATACGTTAATAAACAATTTAAAAGATACGTTAATAAACAATTTAAAAGATACGTTAATAAAATACTAGGTTTTATACGAAGATGAGCATACTATAGTGTGCGTGAGGTTAGGATGCATACTTTTGGCAGATTTTGTAGTATAATACGCGAATAAATACTTACCCACTTTATCCCACAGAAGAGAACACTCGTTCTGCGTAATCACTTTATTTATATCCTGATCTTTGATAATCAGGTACCTCGACGAATCAATTTCTACAGCGTTAGACGACATCCTTTTTCTCTTTTTCCGCCAAACTTACATTTACCATCTTTTCCCTACCTCGCGACGAAGGGAGAAAAAGTCACTCTCGAAGTGGATCGAGTGTGTTTTCGAACGCAACGATTGAGAATCCACCGAGAGCTCTCGAGTGTTTTCGAACGATCCTCGGGAGGATCAAGGCATTCGGAATATATTTTCGAACGCAGCCCTAGGCGCATGAAAGCTGTCCGTGTCGGAAGAAATGTTGGAAGAAAAAGAACAGTACGTGTGCATTAATTTTTTGTGTTAAACTTGGCAAAAATGGTGCGAAAACTCTTGAAATATTATAAACAGCTTATGGGGAGAATGCTTCAAGCCGTACATCCGTTTTTGAATGCACAAAAGGTTCAAAGAAGACAGAGAACCGAGATCCACGACCTGGTGTCATCAACGAACAGAAACGACAATTCAGTAGCTCTCGTGAATCAATTAGTCCGTGAAAACAGACGACTGATAATATGAATTGCCAAAGAGCTTATATATCCTATAGTACGTGCTAATTGATTTAAACAGAAGATTTGCATATGCGATGTATCTCTGCAAAATTTGTTCCTCACACATAATTCATTCCGTGTAGTGTTTTTTTGGCAAAAAACAGTATCCCTGTGATTCGACACCACCATACTCATCTGACCTAGCTCCCTGTGATTTCTGGCTCTTTCCTTAATTGAAGATGGTACCGAAAGGGAAGAGATTTGACGACGATTCAAGCGAATAGGAGCATCTGAAGAATATTCCGAAAAATTCGTACAAAAAATGTTTCTAATAGTCGCATAATTGCTGGCATAAGTGTATAGGTGCAGAAGGAGGATACTTTGAAGGAGATAAAATGTTTGTATTGATAATCAATAAAGTTTGTTAATAACAGAACCAGTCTGGATATTTTTTTATTACATCTCGTATATACAGGATTTATTTTTACATAAGCCGTACTGAAATTAGGGTTATATAGAGTTACTTATATAGTAGTACTCGGCTCACCAATTTAGATGATTACAGACTAATCTCTCTAATCTAAGGATTTTACATATGTATGAAGCTAAGGATATTGGTCTCATTTTTTTCTTTGCCCGTTTTTGCAATAAAACATACTAGGAACCTCCTCCACTCCAGAAAAAATTCCTGATGTAAAAGATCGTTCAAAATATCAAAGAGTAAAACCTGATCTGATTGAGAAAGTGAGGAAAAGATTTTACAATTAAGTCCGTCGATACTTGGACTAGATTTAATCTTTAGATTATTAGTAACAAATTCTAATACATATATTAAAAGGGAAGTATCCAGAAAGAGATCAAATGATGAATATCTATAATCGAAAATGCAGAAATTATCCATAATGGACATAATTCCAAATTTAAGTTTCTTACGTTAGTTTCTTTCTGGGTATTGTATGTTTTTCATTTCTTGAAAGTTCCATCTATTTTTGAAACCTTCGATTGTGTTCCATATTTTAATAGAGTTGGTGTATTTTCTTAACCGTTTACAGAAAATGAAAATAAATTTCTTTTAATTTGTCTTAAACTTGAACAAGTTCTTATTTTACATTTTTTATAGTTTATAAAATTTTCCCAAGTTCGATATTTTCTGAAAGTAACTAGGGCTTCTTTTCTTGCTTGAATTAATTCGTTACAATCGTTATTCTATCATGAACAGAGAAGAGAACATTTTTAAAGGAGTTTAGCATGGCCTTCCTCAGAAGGTTATTTGTCCAGAGTAGCATTCTTGACTGAGAACAACATTCATATATTCATTAAATCTGAAAATCAGAAAATTGTTCTTTAAAAAATTGGTCATTAAATATAGATTCTTTGACATTTCTCTAAGAAAGACATCAATCTGTTTTACTTGAGTACACTATAGAAGCTCTATTATATAATAAATACAGGATATACTGGGAAGACCACGCTATTGTGATAGGGAAATAGTCACTGCTTCACATATCTATACCGACTATTCTCCATACTCATACAAAGATTAGAGAAGGTTAAGTTTATACATAATTCTGAGTCAATATTTACCGATTCGTAGAATGTAGGGTTACCCGAGCTTAGACAGACCAGGTTAGAATCAAGCAGATCTTCCAAGAGACTACTTTCTACACGCACAATAGAATCTCCCCAACTTTGGTAGTGGACATTAAAGTCACCTCCAATAATAACCTTATTCTGGAATTGATCAAAGAAAGATCTCCAATCTGCAGTTCCGATTCTCGGCCCAGCAGGAGTCCTGTAACAAGAAACAATAGTAATTCTGCCAGAAGTGAAGAAAACGTCTGTAGCACACAATTCTATGTGACCGTTGCAATCATATATTTGTTTAATTTCTGTTCAAGTTAAGCGCCAGATTGCAATGACGTCACCTATAATTAAAATTCACCATCAATCTTTTGGTTGATCGTCTAGATACTCTCACATACTCTATGTTACAGCCTTGCAGCTGCGTGATATACACTGAGTATACTAAAACATTACGTGCATATTAAAGGAGGACTAAATTAATTCTCATATATAAAGTTCTTCTGTCAGGTTATGAGTCTAGATTGTTCAAATTAATCGAGTTAGCTCAAGAAAAAGACAAATAAGAAAAACTAAATATAATAGAAGGTAAAAAGAAAGAGTCCAAAAATCAGACGGGGCAAAAATGGCGAAGACACGTGTCATAATATCGAAATTAAACAATGATAATTATAAGTCGTGGAAATATAAAGTCAAATTACCACTCGTGAAAGATTTATAGGAAGTTGTGAGCCAATCAGAGTCAGCACAA
The DNA here is from genome assembly GCA_949152495.1 of Lasius fuliginosus. Taxonomy (NCBI): domain Eukaryota; kingdom Metazoa; phylum Arthropoda; class Insecta; order Hymenoptera; family Formicidae; genus Lasius; species Lasius fuliginosus. The sequence goes on along the minus strand of OX424448.1, from coordinate 16,330,025 downwards.
TCAAAAATGCGCAAGCGAGAGTAACTACTTGGACTTTTCGTGGAATATGATTATACATATCTGTGATACGACGACAGCGGCAAAAACACGGAAAGCTCTTCAAGATTATCACCAAAAAGCATCATTATTCAATAAAATATTTCTACTAAAGAATCTATGTAGTATGAAATTCGTAAAAAATAGCAATATTGAAGAACACCTTATTAATTTATTAATATGTCCATCATAAAGAATAAGTTAAAAGTCATTGAAGAAAATATTAAAGAAGAATTATTTATCGCAATGTTATTTGGTAGCCTTCCAGAACCTTATAACAGTCTTAAAAATACATTTGACAGTAGGCCAGAAAAGGATTTAACGCTTAGTTTAATTAAAGGAAAGGTTATCAATAAATATCGCAAAAGAACGAGTAATTTCTCCATGACAAATGAAGCACAAGGTAAAGCTCTAAAAACTTGAGACAGCGGAAAATATAAGAAGACAGAGTAAAATAGTACTATGGAATGTTGCTTTTGTAAGAAGAAAGGCCATGCGAAGAAGTGTAGAGAGGATAAAGACTGGAAAGAAGAAACGAAAAAGCAAATAAGGTAACTAATAATGATAATTTATGCTGTAACGTAAATTTAGAAGGACAAACTAAAAACTCATGGTATATCGATTCTGATGCCACATGTCATATGACGAATAACAATGAGTTTTCTTTAATGAAAAGTTTATGAACATAGATAACAAAGAATTAAGGTGACAAGAATATCAGGAAGAATCAAATGCATTACCAGCAAAAATATTTAAAAAATAATTACCTTAAAAATGTTTTATACGTATCAAAATTGTATGGTAATCTTCTATCTGTAAAGAAAATTAAAACGATTTCAACCTGGGATTTAAAAAAAGTGCAATACAATGAGAGATGGCGAAATAATTGCCATTACATGTTGCACAGGAAATCTATATAGACTGAAAATTAAACAAAGTATTAACGTCGACAAATAAGCATAACGACAAATGTATTCATACACGGTATCAAAAACTAGGACATAGAGATCCAGATATAGCAATAAAGAAGTTAGGCACAGAAGATATGGCATACGGAATTGCAATCAAAGAATATGAAGTCAAAGAAGTGTATGAAGACTGTGTTCAAGGAAAGATAACCGAAATTTTTTTCCCAAAAAGATCAAGTAGACAGACGCGAGACACATTAGAAATTGTACACAGTGATGTCGGCAGACCCATGCAGACCATTATTCTAAATGGAAAAGGATATGTGTTAACTATGGTCAATGATTTCAGTAGATATATAGAATTATATTTGATAGCACACAAATTAGAAGTATTCCAGCATATTAAAGGATACATTGAGGCAATTCAAACAAAATTTTAAAAAACCCAAGATATTGAGGTTATCGTGGAAAAGAATGTTGATAATCCCCTAATCAACTACTTAAAGAAATGGTCACTCGCGGCTAAGGTAGTTCATCCTCAATGAGTCGAATGGACTATTAAGTCTTTTAATTCCTTTAAGGCTCCAAAACCAGATGGTATATATCCCGTGCTGATTCAGGAAGGCCTATGCGTCTTGCTAGGTTCCCTAACCAAAATCTTCAATATAGTCTTTAGACACATCCCTCAGGTTTAGCGTAACGCCAAAGTTGTATTCATACTCAAACCTGCCAGAAATGGCCATATTCTGACCAAAGACTTTAGACCTATTAGCCTAACGTCTTTCCTACTACAATCGCTAGAGAGGCTGGTTGACAGTGTAGGCTTTTCTCGAGCAGCGGAAAAATATCGGGGCCCTACCGGGATTCGATCCTAGGACCTCCCTCTCAGTAGGCAATCACTCTGCCACTGAGCCACACACACCCCTCACCGAATATCATCAGCTCATATATATATATATCGCCTACAACAGGTTCTTTAGAACAGGTCTTCTAGTTGGCCAAAGACTGGTATCCTCGCATATGCCTACAGAGAGGAGAGATCAACTGAAACGGCCTTATACCACTTTATGAGCAGAATCGAGATCCAGCTAGTAATAAAGGGATATGTGTTCTAGGCATTTTCCTATTATAGATATTAATGGCGCTTTCGACAGCACTTTCAATGCATCAATCAAAGAAGCAATGGATCGACATGGCCCCGGCGATCATGGATTAGATATTAAACATGCTGACTGGCAAATCTTCGTCATTGCTCAATATCAGGACCCGGACCGAAACGAAATTTCGATCTGGTTACGGTCTAATAAGACATTTAATAACGGTTTCGATTTCGGTTTCTTCGATTTCTTTCGGGTACAGAACCTTGAGAACAGAACCGAAACCGTTTTAATTAGGGTTTTTTGCGATTACGGTTATGGTTCAGAGGTATTTTTTTTAGTTTTTTATTCAATGTAATGTTTACCTCACAATTACATATTTTAGACTTTTTACGTAAAAACGTGCTGCACAATTGATATGCTGGCTTAATTTCTCTTAATCTAAGATAATGTGATTTTTTTTATTTTGTGTGTGTGTGTGTGTGTGTATCCTTACGTAATAATTGAATATTTATATATACAACGTATAGTTAATGATAAGTAAGATATAGTAAAATGAAACTACTTTTTTATTATTACCAAATAATTATTACAAACAGAATTAACATACATATTTTATATAGCATATATTATTATCAAACTCTTTTACTACCAAGTGGTTTACTTTCTTTATCCCAGAATAGTTTCTTCATCAAGAGATATGAAAATTTAGTCGGTTCTATCTTTACACACTTGTACTTGGTATTGTTTTTGTTCCTTTTCTTTTACTTTTAAAATTTTTGAAGCTACGTTACAGTTATTAGAGATTAATTTTAATGACCTCTTCGCTTTCTTCTTTATTTTCATTAAACATTTAAATCACAAAATTAAAGTTATGAGACATAATAAAAAAATCGGTAAATACAATATATTATTCTATATATTAACGGCCGCAGCTGGCATTTTATAGGTTTACAAAAAACCGTGTTAAAAAGTACACGGTTTCGAAATGTCATCTGCGACCGTTAATATATAGGTTTACCTATAATTTTTATATACATATGTATAATATAATAACAAAAAAAAAATGAAACATAAGCATGTTTTATCTTTACAGGAAAATATTCTGTTAGCTCTAACAAGCAGCTAGTCTTCTAAAATATTATTGTTGATGTTTGTTCTTAATGGAGATAAAATATATTTCAGTTCAGAAAACAGTCGTTCTACACTAATAAATTTGCAGGTACAAACAGGACAACCATTGCTAATTTATATAATTCAGATTTATGCTTTCTCTTCTCAGATTGCTTCTTTCTCTTTTTATGTTTTAAGTTCAGTTTCAAGTCATCGTAATTGAAGATACGAATCCGATTCTCTCTAGATGAATTTGTTGTATCATGATGTCGTTATTTTAATTTGAGAAGGTTTTCTAATTTGTCATATGTGGAGTCTGAGATTGAAGATTCCGCTTGAGATTGAAGGAGAATTTCTATCACAATTTAAGTCCAACTTGCAATCTTGTATCGATATCATTTTGGTCCACACGTTTTAAATGGTTTTTAGCTCTCTCTATCTGTTTTCTCTAACAAGATTTTATATTTAGGATCCATGAAAACAGCAGAAATAGCATATCATTATTCAATAGATTTTGTTTTCTCTAGATTCAATTTGTTCCAAAATAAGCAAAAGGATTATGTATTGCTTTTGTTGCTACTTTTAATGTATTAGCCGATGGAAGTTATTTGATCTTGAAAAGCTGTGCAAGATTAACTTCAAAAATTTAAATGAAAACACCTATTCATTGCATATACTTGTTGCTTACCTTGAAAACTTTTCAAAGCACTATAATCAAGCTTATTTCCATTAAATACTTTCCGAATTATGAGGCTTGAAAGTTACAGTACTGTCTGCATTAATATTACTCGAGATGTACTGTGTGGAGGTTATCTGGTCAGATTTACACCACTTGTGTATGGCTTGTACGTGTGTACATAGTGTGTGTAACGACTTCTGTAAATACTGTAAATTTTTTAATTCTAAAACATTTGTTTAAAACATTTTTTGCTAAAACGTATTTTTCGAGATATTTAACTGTTCCAGTACTTTTAGCACTTAACGTATATATATATATATATATATATATATATATATATATATATATATATACACACATACACGTTATATGTATATATGTATATACAAGGTGTTTAAAAAGTGTCGCATACGCTCAGTGCCATTCGATAGAGATTGAAAATCTAAGAAAAAATGTCTAATACTATTTTTTGATGCGATGGATAGTTTCGCCGCAATTAATTATTGTAATCAGTTAATCAGCGCGGAGCTACAAGAGTAAGCGAAAAAATTTATTAAAAATTTATTTATTAAATTTTTTTAATAAATAAATTTATTTATTTATTTATTAAATTTTTCTTTACTTTGTCGATCACAATCTTGTTTACATTGCAGGCATTGAAACAACTTTTACTTTTATTAAATAAAACAAATAATTGCAGCAAATTTCATGCTGCTAGCATCTTGCTAATAAATAAAGTAAATTCGTTTTACGTGTAAAAGTCCTGTGATTATGTGTAATTGTTTATTTGTAAATTTCTATCTGTTATATCGTTTTTTGCTTATCGCATCAACTAAATGATTTTTCAAATAAGTACCTAGCAATAGCAATTAATAATTCCTTCCCGACTTCGCGCGCTTCGCCGCTCGCTTACACTTGTAGCTTCGCGCTGATTGACTGATTACAATAATTAATTGCGACGAAACTATCCATCGCATCGAAAAATAGTATAAGACATTTTTTCTTAGATTTTCATTCTCTATCGAATGATGCTGAGCGTATGCGATACTTTTTAAACACCCTGTATATGTATATATGTATATATGTATATATGTATAAGTCATTTCATAAGAAAACGCAAATGGCTCAAGCCAAAATTGGTCAAAACCTACATAAACGTATAAGGGGTCAAATTTTAGCTTTTTTCATGTAGAATTAAATACCACTCTTGGCGCTCTTGGAAAACTTCAACATGGCATCTGGAACAAAGCCATTTTTTTAGTAACCTCGAGAAAGTTTTTCAGAAAACTCAATATACATGTGTAGATTGTTATACGATTTCAATTTTCTGGTATCTCTGTAAGTTTCCAGGGTGATTACTAATCTGCAGTCAAAATTACAAAATTCAAGATGGCGGATCCAATATGGCGATTGTATCTCGATATTTTTCGAAATAATCAATTTTTTTAACAAAGGTCAGTACTAATAGGATTTTGAGGTTGATTGCGATTCTGCAGTCAGAATTACGAAATTAAAGATGGCGAATTTAATATGGCATCTGCATACTTAATATTTTTTAAATAATCAATTTTTTTCAGTAAAAGTGTATTAAGTAATTTTTGCTGATTACGAATCTGCAGTTATAATTGCGAAATTCAAAATGACGGTGTAAGTAGAGCGCTCTGCGCATCACATGTATGCGGTTCACGCTTGTGTGCGTTATCCCCTCCACTACCGAGCCGGTGAGCCGCGACCTCTTTCTGGCATCACTGTATGACCTACTGTGCGATATATGCTCTCTTACCGTTCGGGTAGTCGAGAATAATGTTTAGATAACAAATATTTTCAATTGATCCTGTCGTTGATTATCGAAACAATAGTAAACTTGTACAAAAATAATAGTTAAAAATTATTTTTCTTCCACAATACTGAATGTGACGTGATCTCGACATCCATTGTTCATCGAGACATCACGGAGATGGTCGTCTCTCCAGATATTATAGTTTCACCCGCTCATTCCTGTTTGCGGTTACTTTGTATTAATTACGCGCGCATCAACTGTGTATTCGTTCAGTCGTCGGTCTCCCGATATTTGTACTTTTGCGGTTATTGTGTGCTAGTGGTTAAATATAAAGAAAACTATTGCATCATCCACGTGTTTGGCTTGCTGCACCCGTTACCCTTTCCTTTTTGCCCTCCTGTATTCCTGACGCATTCCACCACGTGAGGCATTAATAAGTAGCTAATATTCTCGTTTGCATTCCTGGGACGGAATTATTCAAGCAATCTTACAGGTTGAAGACACGTTAAAAGTTATCATCCAGTGATGCTGATAAAAAAACTAGAAAAAAATCATGATCGCAATCATCTGAATGCAGTACATTCAGCGTTGATAGTTGTTTCGATCAACATGAAAATTCACAGCCTAGTAAATTATAATTATTAAATAGCTTAATATAATTAAGTTGAATTTCTCAATGATTTTAATATTCTTTATTTTTTTTTCTTTATTTAGAGAGGACTCGGCAAACAGCTCCTGTAGAAATACAACTAATAGATGAATTAAAACAAGTAAGAAGAATTGCAGAAAGAGCCTTAGGAAGGCGACATAAAGAATACATAGAATTAGCAGCCAGAGGCTGCTTAATTCTTTTGATAAAATGTTAAATATTTTAGAAAAAAATAAGTTTATTAATTTATTAGATAAGTTAATAAAGTTTTTTATTTGTAATTTATAAAAAATAAGTTTATAAATTTATTTTATTGGTAATAAAGTTCCTAATAATTGTAAAAAAAGCAGTTCCTAATGTAAAAGAAAGCAGTTTTATTAATAAAAATATATTTACAAAATAAAAAGTATTAGCAATCGCCTTAATTAATCTCCTTACAGCCCCCACATGTTGTGGCTCTTCCTATATTAAATTTCTCAAAAGAAATGATAAAATATGGTTAGGTTCGGTTAGATTAGGTTAGGTTGTGTTTTTTAAATACATTATATAATGAAAAATTTTATTAAATATTACATTTATAACAAGTCACATAATATATACATTGTTATATATTTCGCATTAATAAATTATTACAAATAATGTCTTGTTTGAAATGGTCTGCATTTTCTATCTCTTCTTTGATTTGTGTATTGTAAATTATAATTACTTTCCATCATCATATCTAATTCTGGTACTGAAAAGTCATGTTGTAGCAAACAAATGTTGTATAAAACACAACATGCGAGAATAAAATCTGGTATTAGATCAACACGTTCCATATCAAGAATAGTGAGTAAACTTTTAAATCTTCCTTTCAGTAATCCAAATGCCCGCTCAATTGTAATTCGAGCAGATGCGTGACAAAAATTATAATTTTTTTGTTTCTCTGTTAAATGTCCATTATCTCGAAATGGTACTATTAAATGATTATGGATTATATAAGCTGCATCGCTAATTATATGAATGTTATTTGGGAATTTTTCTGGATCTTCTCTAAATATTCATATATTTCTAATAAACGAAATACTCGTTGGACATGGATAAAACTAACGTGTCCAGCAAGACAATGAGTAAATCGTAATTGATGATTAAAAATAATCTATAAAAAATAAATAGAAAAGTATATAATTAATTATATATATGTATATGTGCTTTTTCCCATCTAATTGATACATGTTACCTGCAAATGTATAGAATGATGTTTTTTTTTATTAACACAACATTTAGGATTGCTGTGTGGTGCTTTAATATTAATGTGTGTACCATCAATTGCTCCTATTACATTAGGAAAAGCATTACACGTAGCAAATCCCTTAAAAACTTCCTCTGCTCTTTCTCCTTCTGACCATTTAATAAAAAGAGAAAGATTTACAATAGCTTTTGTAACTCTTCTTACAGTTTTCAGTGCAGTAGCTTTCCCGACATTAAATATTTAACAAATGGATCTGTTAAAAAAGATTTTGTACATATTGTACATAGTGTTTTATTATTATAGGAAAAAAGTACCTTGAAAAGTAATTTGTTGTACAAAATATTAAAAATTATACAAAAATAAAAACTTTCTTGTTCTATTATCAACAAGAAAGCGAAAGATTTATATCTTATATAAGAACTTACATCATAATAAGAACTTTTTTATTAATATAATTAATAGGAATACAAAATAAGGGAAACTACACATATTCCATATTTTTAATTCCATAATTTTAAATAATTTATGAAAAGCAAAATTAATTAAAGACATCGTTTAACATACCGGTATGAATCTGGTGTAGCCATTTTCCATATAGCAATCAAAAATTGTTTGTTAAGCGATATTGTTTTATGACCTGATTTGGACCTTATTAACAAAGGTTTTATAAGACGTAAAATATAATAAAAAGTTCAACGCTGCATTCTAAAAAAATATTTGTTTCGAAAATTATGAAATAACAACTTAATCAAATTTACTTTCCTTACTAATTAAACTAATTAATTTTAAATTAATTTCTTTAAACTGTAAAAGCAATGAGGTACTTAATCATTTTTTTGTAAAGGAACCGTTATTATACATACCTAAAATGCCCTTTAAATTGTTTGTTATAAGTTGGAACAATCTTTTCTACAACATTTTTTAATCGAGGCTTCTTAACTCTTCTAGTCGGGCAAGCGAGAAATATGCACATCTTTTCTAATTTTTCATAATGAAAGTTTCGATATTCTTTATCTTCATGAAGCGAATCCAATAAAATTAATGCTTGTGTAAATACTGCACGCATTAATTTTGCCTGCTAATAATTGCTTACAACAGCCAAAATGAACTTTAGTTGTTTTGATGTGAACGTTCATAAACCAAAGGAAACAGTTGAAAACAGCGCTTATAAGCGTAAGCGCTTACAGCGCATAAATACCCAAAGCGGACGCAGCCAAAATGACGTCACACTCCAAGAGGCGGCTTGTCTCTTCTATATTCGGTACCTTCAAGGAGTGGCCTTCATTTGTATACCATACAATTAGACACGTTGCAATCGAGCACAGTGAAATTGGACACAATACGTTGCGCACAATTGTTTGGACACAATGCATTTGGGCACACTAATTTTGGGTACAGTAGCTTTTAGAGAGTGAGTCCCGATAGTGCACATTACGCATGTCAGACATAGTCGTGATCGGACACAGTCCCGATCGGACACATTCCCAATCGGACACATTACCGATCGGACATAGTGCGAAAAGTTGCAAATCTATGTGTAATAGTACAATTATTGACCTCAACACATATTGGAAGCACTTGTCGATATGGGTGAACCTCGCTTTGCGTAGAAAATTACAAACTCATGTAGAAATTTGTTTAATCAGATCTGTGTCCGATCGGGACTGTGTCCAATCGGGAATGTATCCGATCGAGACTGTGTTCGATCTAGAGTGTGTCCGATCGGGACTGTGTCCGATCGGAAAATATCGCTGTGTCCGATCTATAATGTACGCAATGGGGACAACCCTCTTTTAGATACCTATTTCATATTGAACCTCTCCCAGCAGAAACTGTTTTCAATCGAGCTTGTGTCCGGGACTTACTCTGATAAAATGGTGCGCAAAAGAACAGTGTGCAAAAGAACAGTGCCCAATTAAACGGTACGCAAAAGAATGATGCGCAAAAGAACAGTGTACAAAAGGACGGTGCACAAATGAATGGTGCGCAAAAGAACGGTGCGCAAATGAACGATGCGCAAATGAACAATGTCCAAATAAACAGTACGCAAAGGAACAGTATCCAAATAAACGACGCCCAATTTTAAATACGTCAATGTAAAAATATTATTAACAATAAATTTTAAAATCAATTTACAAATTATGTGTATATATACATGATGTGTCTAAAAGTTACTGTGCCCAAATGCACTGTGTCCAAATGAACGGAACGCAACGTATTGTGTCCAATTGAATTGTGCTCAATTGCAACGTGTCCAATTGTACGATGTCCAAATGAACCCTTCCCACCTTTAAGTATCGGAATACACGCTTTGTAGCATTCCAGTGTTCCATACTCAAGTTCTGCAGATACTGGCTCAGAACGTTTATACCGAATGCGATATCGAAACGCGGAACGTTCACCGCGAAATGCAGAGAGTCTACTATCGATGCATAGGGAACTTTCAGCATCATTTGCCGTTCAGCATCCGGGCACGTTTTCTTTGACAATCGAATGTACGAATCGGCCGAAACTGCTGATCCTCTCGCGTTGACCATCCTGAACTTTTCCATCAACCTTTTGATGTAGATCGCCTAATGGATTTTAATCTGACTTCCATCCTCGTTCCAATCAGTCCAACGAAATAATTCTGCTTACTTATTTTAATTTGAAACACTTTGCTGAATTCGTTCAGAAATTTCAGCAGTAACGAATCAGATTTGCTAAACACGAGCCCATCATTGACGTATAGCGCCAACATATAACTTATTGGCGCTCAGCTACCAATATAGATGAAGTTATCAACATCCAATCGTTCCACGCTGAACTCGATTAGTGCCGCGTCTAACTTTTCGTTCCAGCAATGTGGACCCTATTCATATTGTACAATAATTTCTGCAACCTAACGATTCTCTTATTGTCTTCCCACGTACCAGCAGTCAGTTCAATCCAGATATCTTTTTTGGATACTCTTGTACTGAATTGGAAATACATACGTGTCTCCATAATTGACGTTGTATTATTGTGTGAATCCACGTGTAACTGCACTCTGTACCGTGTGTACTTAATGTGATTGTTTTTTTAAAGATCTACTTGCATGAGATAGGTTCTAGCAGGCTTTTCAGTATCGCGCCATATCTCATGTTTCAACTGAAATCTTGACGTCAATTACCTGCCACTTTTATGTGTCTGGTGCCTTCAGCGTTTCATCATAATTCTTCGACTCAACTTCTATTGTCACGTGCACTTATGGATTTCACCGATTTGGCTGTTTCAGACTTCATCACGTAATTGTCATTGTTTCGCGACTTCTTACTGAATTGCTAAACTTTCTACATTTTCAACCATTGCTTTCATCAGACCGTAATCCTCATTTAACATTTTGAACTTGCTGAACATTATTTTTTGAATCGCTATCAGCTCTTACCATCTTTCTGAAGTTGAATTTGCCTTTGCCCTCGACGAATTCTACACTGATCGCCACCGTCTTGCACGTTTTCAAATCGATTAGCCGGCAATTTTTGCTGTTACTTTGATATCCAAAGAACATTAAAGTTTCAGCATGCTTGTCATGCTTCTCCATTGCAGTTCCTGTCGTCGAGTTTTCGATACATACGCCTTGCAACCGAATACTTTCAGATTTATCAGGTCCTGCTTTTTCCTAAACTACTGTTCATACGGTGTCTTGTTACTTTCACTGATTGCTAAACAATTCAGCACATGCGCCATCATTGTCGCTGCATCGCATCACAACTTCTTTAGCATGTTTCGTCTGCATGTCATTATCCAAATCATTTCCATAATTGTTCGGATTTACCCTTGCTGTTCTGCTCCAGATTATACAACGTTGTATTGTGATGCTCAATTTCGCGAGATTTGTCCATTTCTCAGCATTGCTTAATTTTTTCCATTATTACTTTTCAGCAACATAACATCACGATCAAAACCATGATTCCATACCATGTTGCTGAATTCCTTAAGTTTATCGAACATTTTCGACTTCTATTGCATTGTGACGATACTTCTTTAAAAAATACGTAATATTTGGCGTCATTGTATACTGTTGCTGAAAATGGGCCACGTTTGAATTAATAAATTGATCCTTGTCCTCGCGCAATTTGAATGTTTTTCTGTGTACTTTTACAAAAATGCACACACTTTGCAACTGAACTTTAACAGTTCTTCCTTCTTAAGATCAATCAATGGATTTTCTTTTAATATTTTCATCATTACTGAATAACTCGCATAACTCAACACGTTCATATCACAGGTGCAAGTTCAGCAATCATGCAGTTTCAAAAGTTTCAACAATACAGGCATCTTCGGATCATCCTGAACAGCAGCTTATATAGGTTCTTGAACTCCAGCCGCAAAAATCATTTAATTTTTCTGAATTCTGATATTGTTCTTGTCCGACATGATTTCGTAGTCATGATTTATACATGCTAAATATGAGAACAGATTGTTTCACAGTTCAGGAACGTAGATCATTACCAAAACATTACCAAAATATCACTTCCATTGGTTACTTCGTTGAACTTTGATGCGCACTTCGCCTTTGCCGACAACTTCAACTTTGTTCATCGCCCAGAATGATCTTGTTTTCAGATTCGTCAATGTTCAAGAAAACTGAACGATGTAAGAGGATGCGCCTCTGTGTGCATGCTATGCTTGACTCTGCGAATCAAATTTCAGCTTCACTGAACTGCACTTCCGCAATATTAGACTTTGCAAAGAATAATCCGCTGTTCTTTTCCTCACTGCTTTCCAATTGCTTGATCTTTGGCTTTGTTTTCTTCGATTCTGACTTCTTTTTAGCCATTCAGCGTATTCACGACAATTCTTCTGATAATCTAACTTTTTACAGAAGAAATTTCTGCTAAACTTTTTTTTCAGCACTTTTAGTACCATGTTCAGAATCTCTTTTTCCCTAAACATTTGCGTTAAACTTCCTGCCTTCATGTAGCTAACGCGACGATCTTTGTCCTCGGCTTTCATGAGCTCCTTCGTTGAAATCTGTTCTTTCTTGAGTTTTAACTTGTCCGTTTTTCCTTTTGTTTACCTCCTTTTGTTCAAAGCTCTTCTTTGATAACAGACCACCAATAATCATCATCATCAGCTCATCGAAGATCTCGTCCGTTCGGCCAGCTGGCGAGCTAGAATCATCGGTTCAGCAATATAGTCAACGACTTTTAGAGCTAAATCTAGCTTCAGATTTAGTTATTTTTTATGAAGCATTATGGTCTTTGCTGCCGATTTCTTTTTATACAACGCACACGTCTTCCTCTGCAATCTTACACGTTAGCACATACTTCGTCAAATGATTGTTAAAACCTGCTAAAATGTAACATTTTACTAAACTTTCTTCCGCCATGCAATCCACATGTCCGAATTTTTCTCGTCCGATTTAACAAGCGTTCTATTCATCACGTGCATGATGTTCTGCTTCTCAAATGGAAGTGTCATCTTGAACTTCCATGACATGAAATTGTCTTCCGACAGTGCTTCGATCTGAACCAGGTCTCGATCAATCATCCTGAATTTTAGCTCCGCTCACTGCTGTATCCGCTAAACTTGCTGAAATTGCTGAAATACCTCGAACTGTACAGTTTATATATCTGTCTGTTCCGCACCGAAAATCACTGACCTGACTTTACTGATGACCGTTAAACTTATCTACCGATGTCTTGAGATTTTGAGCGTAATGGAAGCATGATACTAGACCTATAATCTGTTGCACTAAATTCTCTCTTCTCGACTGTGGGCTGTATTAGCACCACTTAGTCCATGTTCGTGTGTGTCTTTCTCTGACTACCCAGATCACTCGAATACTCATCAATTACGCGCAGGAATATAAAACACCGATAAGCGACATAATAGCGACCAAATAAATTTATTTAAAATGGAAAATAAAAATAATAAATAATAAATAAATGTAAAATAATAAATATACACACTAATAAATATACAGTATCATACAATCATATAACAGACGTATAACAATGCAGACTGCTCACTGCGCATGTTCCGCGATATTCAATTGCTGAACATTGCATTCTGCGTATCACTCGCTGAATAAACACTTATCACAATATTAGTCATTATTAACTTTTGATATACCTATTAAGGTATTAACCTAATACTCATTTATTCAACACACATACATATTCGATATTCTTTCGAATTTTGAAGGGAAATACTATTCTATTTAAAAAACTAAAGATGACCTTTATATCTCGATAAAAAAGATAACAAGTGGCAAAAAATTACTGTTAATAAATAATTACTGTTCTATACGTCTCAATTACCGTGCAACTGTTGTTTCATACATTTTTTCATACAAAAAAATTTATAAGTAATTTGATATGGTTAAGTGACACATCTTATACATATTATATATAACTTTATTTAAATAATTAAATATTAAACATTTGATTCGAAAGCATTTAAATATTTTTGTTTACTACTTTATACAATTAACAACAAATTTATATTAAATAAGATAAATAATTTTTTATAATTCGACCTAACTAGCAATGGCTTAAACGAGTTAAGTTTAAGAAGAATACCCATAGGGAGAATTTTTCTCGCCTATTTATTTACGAGATAGTTGTATGATATCAGGGGATTCTTGTGGTCTCGAACCAAGAGACACGTCTCCCTATGGGTATTCTTCTTAAACTTAACTCGTTTAAGCCATTGCTAGTTAGGTCGAATTATAAAAAATTATTTATCTTATTTAATTAATGACTAGCGACATTAAAAATTATTAATTAGTTGTTTAATACTCCTGGACCTAAAATAAGGAGTTGTCACACAAGTATTTAAAATTTACACCTTAACCGTAGAGAGCCGGTATAATGTTTCTCAAATTTGTTTACTAACATCCAATTTATAAGGCTAGAGAAAAATATAGGACCGAAAGGGTCTGAATAGCTTAGATGGATTAAAGCAGTCGCCCGGCAAGCGAAAGACGCGGGTTCGACTCCCGCTTCAGCGACTTTTCGGACCTATATTTTTCTCGCCTATTTATTTACGAGATAGTTGTATGATATCAGGGGATTCTTGTGGTCTCGAACCAAGAGACACGTCTCCCTATGGATATTCTTCTTAAACTTAACTCGTTTAAGCCATTGCTAGTTAGGTCGAATTATAAAAAATTATTTATCTTATTTAATTAATGACTAGCGACATTAAAAATTATTAATTAGAAATTTATATTAATTGATGATAATAAAAAATTATATAAGAAATTTGATATATAATTCTGTTGAAAAAATATATTAAAGTTCTTTTCTTATATTGTACTTTAAGCAATAATACTTGTAGAATTTTTACTAGTTAAATTAATTGAAAATGTTTACAGATTAGACATTAGTTTGAAAATATTGCTATAAACAAAGTTAGAAATAAAATTAATAGAATTATATATAATTAACTTTATACACATACACATCCATACATACCTACATCCCCGTGAGCTACTGCCCCTTTATGGTTGGGAGTGTACAACTATCAGTTCCTTTTTACTTTAAGAAAAGCGGTATGAGTAATATTTGAATGGGATGTGGTTGGTGGATATTCTCCGAAGATTAATCAAGGGGACAGTAGTAGCCCCCTCTGACCGTGATGAATGCGTAATGTTAGTACCTGACCTTTGCGGAAGTAATAAGCGGGAAGATAAGTCCAGAGTAATTCCTGGCAAAATCCGCGTGAAACCGCATATTTGACGTGGAAGAACCGCTCGCGCATCCGCTATACAGAGCCGGGTGGCCAATCGGACACATCGCCGATTGGCCAATTCAAAATGGGACTCTCTGATTGGTCAATCGTGCTAGTTACCCTAGACACCGGTCGATATGAGTGGGGTTCGATTGACCACGTTGCTTTTGACCACAGAACCCTCTGATAGGTAGACCTAGTAAAAAACCCTATACAGCAGTCAATATAATTGGCTGTGGTCAAAAGCAACGTGGTCAAATGGGACGCTCTCGTCGATATGAGTGATGTGTTCAATTGATACTGTGCGCAACTGGGACGCTTCCTACGGAGCCTATTCGATAATTGAAACTTATGTACTGGACGTATGTATGAAGGATTATCTAGTTAGTATTTCCTCATATCTAAACTGCGAGTTAATGGGTGCATTGCCGGATAAGAGAGCGACCAAAGAGATGTTTTAAATGCTTAGGTTATGGCCATATTGCTATTGCATGCAAAAATCAGATAGATTATTCGAAATACTGCAAAGTGGGATTGATGGGAATATGGCGAAGAACTGCTCCAGTGCATCACATTGTTTCTTGTGCGAAAGGAAGCATGATGTCAACCATATGGCAAAGATTGCCAAATATAAAGCGTATCAAGCGGAGATTAAGAGAATG
Source organism: Lasius fuliginosus (assembly GCA_949152495.1). Taxonomy (NCBI): domain Eukaryota; kingdom Metazoa; phylum Arthropoda; class Insecta; order Hymenoptera; family Formicidae; genus Lasius; species Lasius fuliginosus. Next base: position 16,314,169 of record OX424448.1, on the reverse strand, counting down.
CAGAAATGATTCGCCTGCTCCAAATGAATCATTGTCGAGTAGACAAAATTTGTTGCATCAGACAATACTGGATAAGCAAATAGATGTAATGATTATAACCGAACATTGATCAGGCGAATTGGTACTTGATATTACGGGCGTGGCCGCCATATATGCATGCAGTAATTGTTTATCCGCACCAGTGCTATTAGATTGACGACCTGATATTTATTGCCTACGCATTGGAGATTTATGCATTTATGCGTGTTATTTCTCATCGAATAAACCATATCTAGAGTATTGTAAAATGTTTGAAAAATTGCTACCTCTGTTTTTGTTGGTGCTGGCAAAGTGCTTATTGCAGACGATTTTAATGCTTGGACTGTAGTATTGAGTGCTCCAATTACCAATAAGAGAGGCATAACGTTAATGAAAACTATGGCACAAAGTGATCTATACCCAGCCAATACAGGAAGCAAACTTACACGTCTAACAATAAGAGGAATTACCAGATCCTGAATAGACGCCACTTGTGCTTCCCAGAGTGCTTCCCAGTTTACTTCGTAGAATACAACAATGGACAATTCTTGATGATCTTGAGCGATCACTCATATATTTCCTTCCACATCGGAAAATGGATTATCAATCGCTTAAGCGATAAATCTTTTGGCTGATTTACGCATCAACTCGATAATGAAACTTGTCAAATATCTCTCGAATGGGGAGCGTTGAACACTACGACGCACGCTTGCGAGGTTATTGAACACCAAGGCTAATATGGCATATTGACCAGGGCATGCGACATGGCTATACCCAAACGCAGAAGTGAGTGGTATATTGGTGGAACGGCCAGATTGCGGAACTCCGGCGGAAGTGTTTTGCGGCGCGACACAGAGCGCAGGGGGTCAATTCTGTATCTAAAATCTAGTGAAAATGCTAAAAGTGAGCGGTTGCCGCGATTCAGTAACTTTCATCATGAAAATGTGAGCCATCTCACGGGAGTTCGTTCGACAAGAAATTTCTTGTCGAATGGTGAAATCCGAGAGTGAAAGACTGAGAGATAGAGCGAGAGAAAAATCATAGACAGCGTCGTGACGCGTTTTTGACAGTTTATAAAAGGTTAAGTGTCGTTGCTTTGTTTACAGTTCTCATCGTCGTGTGTTCATGTTAATATTTTGTCCATTAAAGAACATTAAAGAACAATAAAGAATTATAATAGTTAATCGAAAAATTGTGCTTCCGTTTATTTCGTTTTTGTCATTGTTTTGTGGACCGTAATCCTCACGCGTCGTTTACAGTTCGTTGCATAAATTACTTTTTGTGTGTTTTTATTAATAAAAGCTTTTATGAATATAAATATAATTATATTCTTTTTGGACTAAAAAGTATAATTATATTTTTACTTATTAAAAGCTTTACAAACTTTCCTTTCTCCCTTTTTTATTTTTGACGGAAATTAATTTTTATCTCTCATTTTGTTTATATGTATAACTCTAAATATATATATCTAAAATGTGTCTGTAAATGTCATTTATTTTAAGTTTAACAATATTGTTTATTAAATCTAATTGACATTAATAACGCCATAAAATTTTATTTCACTATATTGTTACATAAAAAAGTTTTTCTGTTTACTTATATATATATATATATAGAGTGCTTTTTTATTTAATTTATTCAAGTCCAAATTATATACAAAACATATTGATCACAACAAATATATATTTACTAATAATACATAAATATTGTTTTCTAATGAATAATCATGTTTCTGTTATCTTATTCTTTTATTATGCAAATGTTTTATTTTGAAATGTATTTTTTAAATTAATGCTCGCGCACAAGCATTTTGAGAAAATCTGAACATGGCAAATTGATGTACTCTATAATTGTGTTGTAACGCCGAAAAAAGGAATTTATTCGCAACAGTTGTTAAAGCTGTTTTTTAAATGGTGAACCTTCAAACATTTGTAATTATTATTTTAGGTACAGTTTCTGTACGTACAAAACTTTTTTCTCCACACTAACAAATCTAGTGATTTCGTATTTTCACTTCGTATTTTTACTACGTTACAGAATCGCGCAAACAAATTCACGTGAGATGAAAGTGCGAGAAGTGAGTGATCTCACTTGAGTTACAGAATCGACCCCCAGAAGAAGCGGACGCCGGAAAGAATCGCGATATATCATGTGACTCACAAGGTGCTGCGCAACGAAATAAAAAATAGCAAGCAGCAATGCTGAAAAAACCTCTGTAAAGAGATAGAGGATGATCCATGGGAAGCTCCTTATAGGATTATGAAGAAATTTGATATGCGCCAAATAAACGTGGAGACCCGAGAGCGAATGGAGCAGATTATTGATGTGTTATTCCCTACTGGGAAACCAATTAAGTGGACTGTGCCGGAGTCTGATCAGGCTATCGTGCCTCCTGATTGATTATGGAAAGCTAAAGAGAGCGACTGCACGAATTACGGCGAGGAAAGCTCCAGGTCCAGATGTAGTCTTAGCTAAAGTGCTCAAGTTAGCAGTATCGGCTTGTCCCGACCTACTACTACTATTTTATAATACATGACTCTTGCAAGATATCTTTTGCGAAGCATGGAAGGAGCAGCGGTTAGTGGTAATATCTAAAGAAGGAAATCTTGGTGGCGAGCCTTTGTCATATAGGCCGTTGGGTTTACTGTTACCGGAAAATTATTGGAGACATTGCTGCACTTGCGGCTGCATGACATATTTAAAGGGATAGCTCCCGCTATACGCAGTATGGTTTCGACCGGATCTACTGTCGACACAGTGCTGCATGCTAAGAGACTGGCAGAATCAGCTTGCGTTAGTGATCGATGGAGAAGTGGTTCTTGGCTGCTGATTGCAATAGATGTCAGCAACACTTTCAAATCTGCTAGGTGGAATATCCGGAGCGGGGGCCGCCTGGTCGCTGGGCGCGGGGACGAAAGTCTTGCGTCCGGGGGCCGGGCGGCCCCCGCCTCTGCCCCGCCGAGGCTTCCCCCTAGGGGGAGGTCTCGGTTTGCCCCCCAGTTAACGGCCGGATCCTGACCCTTCCCCTTCGGGGAAAGGAAGGGGTCGTAACTGGGGGGCATTGGGGGGGTCACAGGGGTGTCAGGCTTGGGGTCTCGTAGAGGTGCCCCATTGCACGTGACCCCCCCTCGGAACGGGATGCAGCAACGGTGTTCTCTCACCGTTAGCGACTAGGTGCCGGTGGGAGAGCACCACAGCTGTAGAGAGAGTTGTCTCCCCTTCTGGAAGCGACCCTTTGAAGAGGGCCTCCCGGGTTGAAAGCCGAATCCTAACTCCCTTTGGGAGTGGAAGGAGCTTCAACCCGGGAGGCAGGGGGGCCGTGGCTCGAGCGGGAAAACTCGAGCTACGACCTCGCCCCCCTAGCTTTTACGGGAGGGCGTGGTGTGGGAAAGGTGTCTTCCTGCATCACAATCGGGAAGGGTCCGCACGATGGCGGACGGGGAGGTGTCTCGGCCGCAAGACCGGCGGCCCCCCGGAGACGGCTTGGCGGGGGAGCGGCGGGACGACATGGGATACCAGTATCCCCGCCGCCCCCTACCCAACGCCCGCGAAGGACACCCGTTGAGGTTTTAGTGCGGTAAACTTGGCCCCCCTAGTCGAACCACTCGTGGCTCGGTTAAGGGGAACAAGGAGTCCCACATAACCTATGTCCTCACCCCGGAGGCATGGGTACCTATAAAAGGTTTCCTCAACGTATAAAAAAAAAGATGGAATGATATATTGAATGCATTGCTGGCCTATCAACAGGTTCCACTTTATATGACGACATTTCTTACAAGTTATCTGAACAAGAAGAGACTACAGTACGAGATAGCGAGGCATACCACAGTTGGGGAATTTTAAGGCTCGGTCTTGCGTCAGGGCCTCTGCTTCGGGATGTCATGTACGACGGGTTATTAGAGATGGAACTACCATCGAATGCAGAAATAATCGTCTTCGCGGACGTTAATGTAGTTATTATTGCAGAAGCGAAAATTTTCAGCGTAACGTGACTACTGCTGTGAATAAAGTTGTGCGCTGGTTGGAAGATAGAATCATGATTCTATCTTCAACATCTTGAAGTTGCGATGCGCAAATGCGAAGCAGTGTTGATTATGTGAAGAAGAAATTTTATTAAACCATCTGTTGCTGTTAAGAGGCATGAAATAACTCTTCGGCGTGCTATTAGATCTAGGCATTTGGATCGACAACCGGCTCACTTTTCGCACGCATGTGAAAAGAACAGCTGATAAAGCTGCCACGACAGTCACAATGTCGGCTCAAATCATATTCAATTGTGGAAGGGCTGGCCAATCTAAAAGGATACTGTATAATACCGTAGCACAGAGTGAATCTCGATTGCGCACATTATCAATCGGATACGACGATATTTCCCGATTGGACACAGTCCCGATTGGACATAGTCCCGTTCAGACACAGACTCGATCGGACAAGTACGAAAAGTTGTAAACCTATGTGTAATTGTACAATTATTGATCTCGACACACACTAAAAGCACCGGTCGATATGGGTGGATCTCGCTTCGCACAGAAAATTACAAACCCATGTGAAATCCCTTTATTCAATTGGATCTGTGTCCGATCGAGCCTGTATCCGATCGGGATTGTGTATGATTAGGACTGTGTCCGAATACAACTGTATGTGTCCGATAGGAACTGTATTCGATCGAGATTGTGTCCGATCGAGACTGTATCCGATCGCAACTGTGTTCGATCGGGACTGTGTCCGATGGGGAAATATCTTCGTGTCCGATTGGTAATGTGCGCAATTGAGACAATCCCATAGCACATAGCATTATGTTATATGGGCCGGATGTCTTGGATATAACAATTATTGTGCAAGATTGACACCCATACAAAGAATGAGCATAATTAGAACTATTGTTGCTTATAGAACAGTGTCAACTAGCGCTGCTCAAGTGTTATAGAATACACCGCCTATCTACTTATTAGCAGAAGAAGAAGTGTTCCACGAGGGTAAGCTGACTGGTAGTTACGATGTAACAGAGACACGAAAGAAAGACAAAGACTCGAGCTAAGGTGTATACAGCTTGGCAGCAGCATTGGAAGAAAAATTGAAAGGATCGGTAGACTACCTCATCCGGCGTTTCGAACCGTGGAGACAGCATGAGCAGCTGAGTTACTATGTTACACAAGCAATGACTGGATATGGCAAATTCCAGAGCTATCTGAAGCGTATAGGAGAAGAACACTAAATTCTATGAGTAGTGTGGTGATATGCGGGACAACGCTGAACACACGTTATTAAATGCCAGACGTAGGCGGACGCAAGACGGAACTTAGAGCAACAACTTGAATCGGATATTACTCCAAAAAATATGACGCAACTAATACTAGAGTGTGAGAAAAAAATTGAATACCATTACGATGTATATACAAACGATTATAAAGCAAAAAGAGGTGAATGAAAGATAACAGAGATTGGGCAGGATGGAAGAACAGATCCGGAATGCATCTTGACACATACAAAAGGAGGATTAATTAGTTTACTGTATTAGAAAAAGAGGCTAGATTTTATATGATTAGGAGCATAGATTGCTGAAATAACGGAGTATCCCGGAGAAATCCCGGCTATAGGAACGGTGATCGGGCAACGCGAAACATTGCGGGAAGCGGTTTTGAATTCCTAATCTATCCGTGCAGAACAGGATGGAAAGCATAAGGTAATGCCGCGTATTGCCAAGAGGAAGGTACTGGCTGCACTCCTGACAAAATACGCGAGCAATCCCGAAGATGCGGTAAGAGGTGGAGAAGGATAAAAAAACATACATACATACATACATACACATACGCACATACATGTGCGCGCGCATATGTATATGTACGTATATGTATGCTATATATAATTTATTATTTCTATTAATTTTACTTCTCACCTTTGTACATGGCAATATTTTCAAATTATTGTATAATCTGTAAACATTTTCAATTAATTTAACTAGTAAGAGTTATAAAAATATTATTGCTTAAAGTAAAATATAAAAAAAATTTGATATATATTTTTTTTAACAGAATTATCGAATTTTTTATATAATTTTTTATTATCTTCAATAATATAAATTTGTTGATAATTATAATCTAGATATCTCTATCTAAACGAAAATATTTAAACTTTTGAAAATTAAATGTTTAATATTTAATTATTGAAATAAAGTTATACATTATACAGGGTGGTCCTGAAATAGTTGGTCAAAATCAGGGATTGGATTGGGCTCGTCATAAGGATGAAAAAAGTTACAACTTCTGTAAATAAAAATAAAGTTTTTTCCTTTCATGGACTTCCATTTTTCTGAATCAAGTATTAATAATTAAATGAGTCGTAACTCCTGAGGGATGCGTTTTTGGACTAACGTTTATGGGAACTTTCTTCATTCGTATGACGAGCCCAATCCAATCCCTGATTTTGACCAACTATTTCAGGACCACCCTGTATATAGGATGTATCACTTAACCTGACTTTAAATTACTCAAATTATTTATTGTATAAAAAATTTATAACAATAACATTTGCGTGGTATCAATTGGTGTAATATAATACAGTTATCAGTTTTCTGCTTGCTCTCTTGCTTTATCGAAATATAAAGGTCATCTTAAGTTTTTTAAATACTCATACAGAACACTCAACATTCCACTTCGAAATTCAAAAGAATATCGAATGTTGAGTAAAAAGGTATTATAGGATATGTCAAAAGTCAATAATGACTAATAAGTGACTATTCAGCGAGTTGTATGCAAAAGATGACATTTTATTTAAAATCTTTCTAATATTTTAAAATATATTATAATAAAAAAGAAAAAAAATATTTTGCTATGTTTATATTATATTTTAATAAATTAAAATATTAAAATTCCCAGAAAAATTAAAAATAAAAATTGATTTCTTAATCAACAATCTAAGAACATGCTTTTCAAAAACCTAACGAGATTTTGAAGTTTGGTTACTTTTTTAAATATTTAAATTATTGTGCGTCTGCTGACATCTATGAATTGTAAGTTGGGCATAATCACAAATATTCTGTTTTTTCGTTATCAACATTGATATTCTACTTATGATGTTAAAAATACAAACCTGGACAAGGCCCAGTATGTTTGATAAGAATAGACACGCCTTGACATTGCTTAGAAATAATCTGACACTGATTGGAATATGTGATTCCGTCACTTCCGCACACAGGTGTACTTCCACCACCGTTCATTGTGCATTCAGCTATCCTTTTCCTACACTCTTCCTATAATTAAAAAAAATTCAATTGTATTAACTGATACTTGCTGATAAATTCCAATATATTTGCAGTGAGACAGATTAAATACATGCAGAAAACTGAACATAACATATATAGTAAATAAACACATAAAAGATATTTTTCCGCTCCACATATAATTATCTAAAAAAATTAACTATTTACAATTAGAAAAATATACACGCACACTTGTTATTCTTGTAGAATTATATAAAAAATCAAGAAAATACACACGGTCGTATTTCCTGCCCAGTCATGAACAGCAAACCGCGATCAATCTAATTTTATTTGCTGAGGATGGTTTAAAATTGGAACCTAATAAATAATATTTGACAAAAAAGAATAAGTTGCGCACCGTTTACCGCGCTTGGTTCTTAATTAGCCCATACCCCCTTACTCGTGGATAAAAATAAAATATAATAAAGCAAAATGATCAGGCACGGTCAAGTTCTCAGAAGTTCAGTAAGCAGCGGAAGAGAAAATTGTAAAGTAAACCATAATATAAACAGAGAACTAGAAACGGAACACACGTGACTCCGGTCAGGATCATCACACTCCTTTCTCTCTAATTGTGTCTTGTATAAGTTGATAGCGAGAAGATCGGGCGATCGCTTTCAAAAGTGAAGCGTACCGCACGTGTCGCGTCTGAATATTATAACCGCGAAGATTCATGTAAATTCACATTGTGTGATTAAGTGGCAGCAAATGTACCCTTTTACTAAAAAGGAGTGTCTTTATTCAGTGTGTAGATTCTAACTCTTTGGGCGTACGAATCTCGAAAAGTTCCTTTCTCAGCGGCTACGGGCACAACAATTGTTTGCAACAAATTACTCGACAATGTAAATATAATTAAAAATATATATAAATTTATTAGTTTTTACATGGATTTAAATAAAAAAAATGACATACTTAAAGTTGCAAAAAATTGTTTACTGAGATATAAAAAACAGCTTTTTTTGGTTTTGTCATGGTTCAATGGCCCACACGCAAAATTTCGAGATGCGACGAACGCGGCATTCTCTTCTTTAATTATTTCTTTGATTAAATCTTTGAAACAGAGGCAAACAATTTATTGACAAAATGACAATATTGGCAAAAAACAATTTTTTTCAAAAATTTTCGATTTTTTTAAATTTTTTTTAAATGACAAAATATATTTTTTTTAAACAAAATTTAGATTCAATTTGAAATAGTAAAGTTGAAATATTTTAACTTGACTAGCACACTAATTAGAGAGAGAAAAAGGGTGGTAGTTTACTATTGGATATATAGCAATTATTTTCAACATTTATTTTGCATATGAAGTGCCTTTCTATGTTTAACAATTAAGAATTTTTAAGATTTAATTTAAAAAAAAGAAAAAAGTCTTGGTATCGAACCAAGCAAAATATGTGCCCTGTGCAACAAATCAGTTTCAAAAATAAATTTTCTTTGAAACTAATGCACGACCATCCGCGTTTGGCTCTTATTAGCCGTTGTAGTTTGAATTTATATTTCTATGTTTAGTTACTTAATGGACAAATTCTTTATTTAGTAGTTGGTAGCATTGATGGGTCTAAATTACTTTTATGTTTTAATGTTTTTGAACAGGTCGGTTCTCCGTTTTGTTATATCAGAGCTCTATGTCGTGCTCAGAATAAATCAGAGAAATATTGTACAATCCTTGTGTCTGTTTTATTTTACAAGTAAATTGCTTATTGCACAAGTACAATTCTAACATTTACTAGCTGTTAAGCGTTTGAAGATTCGATTTAATTAAACGAGAATGGCGCGAGAGTTCGAGAATGCGCTAGAGACGTCAAATAATTGTTAAAGATTGATTAATGAACAAAAGAAATGACAGAGAGCTGAGATTCTTAGAAGTCTTATTTTATAGACGGTTACATAAGAACTGTCGGTCGAAACATATCAACAAGCGCGTGAAAACAGCTGATGAGTGATGTATCGATGAAAATCAATATGCAAAAAATGTAAACACACCGAACGACGTGCGATTTAAAGCTGATATAAAGTCTTTAAACGTGTTTAAGAAATAACGAAAATCAAGAAACGTAATTTTATAACTACAAAGACGACTTAATTATAATGACAAGATTATATTAGATTTGCATGCATGATTTGAAGACTAATTACTTTGATTATTTTGAATAGTCCGCCCGCCTTGGCAACCGTCAGATTGGCGAAACATAACCGCGAATATACATGATTAAGGCATATAAAATAACTAGCGTTTCGGACCACGCGAAGAGCGGTCCTCAAAGCTTTCGTAAAAATCGGTTCATACATGCGCGCATGCGTGGATGGGTGCGTGGGTAGGTAACATGGGTGTAAAACTTTAAAAAACCACCATCGTCGTCATCTCCGAAAGATTTGCGAAATTTTGGTACCGATTTCGTGCAAATCGGTCCATAAATGTGCGCGCGCGTGGGTGAATGCGTTGGTGGGATAAAAATAAAAAAAGAACCACCTAGTAATCATCTCCGAAAAATTTCCGAAATTTTGGTACCAATTTCGTGAAAATCGGTCCATAAATGCGCATGCACGTGGGTGGAAGCGTGAGTGGGTATGTCAATAAAAAAACCACATATTACGATGTTTTTGAACATTCTGAACCCATTATGAACCCATTAGCATAGAAATCTAAAAAAATTTTTTTCCGCGAAAACAGCCTCCTCTATGAGGAAGAAAAAAAAATATTTTTAAAAATCACATATTACGATGTTTTGGAACATTCTAAACACATTAAAAAGTCGAAATATTAAGGATTTTATTTTATATATATTTTTCTGAGAAAAAAATTTTTATATATATTCTTCTGAGAAAAAATTTTTTTATGCAGTGAGGGTGTAAAACTTAAAAAAAAACACATAGTTACCATCCCCGAAAAATTTGCAAAATTTTGGTACCAATTTCGAAAAAATCGGTCAACAAATGTGTATATGCGTTGGTGGATGCGTGGGTGGGTGATTGGAGTTATAAAACTTTTAAAAAACCACATAATAGTGATCTCCGAAAAATTTGCAAAATTTTGGTACCAATTTCGAGAAAATCGATCCATAAATGTCTAGGTGTGTGGTTGGGTGCATGGGTGGATGCGTGAGTGAACAAAACTAAAAAAACCCACACAGCAGCCACCCTCAAAAAATTTGCAAACTTTTGGTACCAATTTCGTGAAAATCGGTCTATAAATACGCGCGCGCGTGGGTGGGTGCATGGGTGGAATAAAACTTTTAAAAACTACATAGTAATCATCTACGAAAAATTTGCGAAATTTTGGTACCAATTTCGTGAAAATCGGCCCATAAATGCGCATGCGCGTGAGTGGATGCGTGGGTGGGAAAAACATAAAAAAAACCACACAGCAGCCACCCCCGGAAAATTTGCGAAATTTTGATACCTGTTTCATGAAGATCGGTCCACAAATGCGGAAGGAGTTCGCGACATACAGACATACAGACAGACGGACGGTACTTATATATATAGATCAATAAACTGGATTAAACTGGATTCGGAAGCACACCTAATTTGACGATCGGTCGTTTTAAAACTTTTGCGTTTTGACAGTAGCGACACGAACTAATCCATCGGCATTCAGATGTACGTCGATTATTCGAAAATCTTTCGTCCTTCACAAGGATCAGCGCTCCAATGTTTAAAGTAGATTGTTGTTTGAACCATTTAGTCGATGTTTGAAAATGTTGTAAATATTTGGAGGACCATCTCGACCAGAATATCTCTGTGATCTGCCGCAGAAGCTGTTAGCAGAATAATCGACCCTGTAGAGTATCCGAAAGAGATGGTTTCGGGATAGAGTTGAGTGCTGTCTCGATCAAGAAATGACCCGGGGTCAGAGCTGTGAGATCTGAGGAGTCCTCCGAAAGATCGCAGAGAGGTCGTAGCGTAGTTTCGACTTGCGTTAGAAACGTGAAGATCTCTTCGTACGTCAGAATGGCGTCGCCAATGACTCGGCGCAAGTGAAACTTTACGGATTTGACTCCGGCTTCCCACTTGCCGCCGAAGTGCGGTGCAGATGGCGAGTTGGATCTTCACGTGACGCCGTCATTAGTAAGGACATGAGCGATGCTCTACCATTCGCGAGAGCTTGTTTTAAAGAGTCGTCTTAACTCTTGGTCTGCTCCAAGATTCGTTCCATAATCGCTGGTTATAGTGGAACACATACCTCTGCGACCTGTGAATCTCTTGTAGGCTGCGATAAATCGATCCGTGGAATAGTCAATTTCAATACGGACGTCGATTACGCCGATCCAATTATCTGAAAGATGTTTCGCGGACACGGTGCTAAAACTTATAAAGATTATTTCATAATTTTTGTCTGCTTCGCAACATCAGCCATTCACCTCGAAGTAGCCACTGACTATTCCACGGATCGCTTTATCGCAGCCTGGTCGACATGACGTGACGCGAGATGCTGGAAGTTGACCCATTTGTTGTTGACTTGTCGTTGCTCGTTGTCGGGCACAGATTATGCATCGGTGGATGAAGGATCGAATCGGAACTTAGCCGCCAATGATCCAAAATTGGTGGCGGATTGATGCAAGTGTTTGCGTTTAAATTGCTTCTGAGAGAGAGAGAGAGAGAGAGAGAGAGAGAGAGAGAGAGCCAATTTTACCAATAAAACGAGCTGCGTGAAGTGTTAGGCGATGATGATGATCGATTGCAAGATGGGTAAACATTGATTCGCGAGGAATGAAATAGGGTTGCTTCTCGATCGGATTCAATGAAGAGAAGTGAAGACCTTGAAGTCGCAGCAGACCGTGATCATCAAGAAACGGACACAGACGAATCAATGCGCTTGATGTTGTTAGCGGTTTTCAAGCGTTTCGATGTCTTTTGAGAAATGCGTGTGTTGCGTGACCTTGGTCAAAAAGAGTAATGTCTGGTTTAACTCCGTCGCGTTAAGAGGCATTTGAGTAGAATTATCGGCTTTATTTCTTTTGAATCGTTGAATGGCACGCATGCACCACACGGTGATGCGCAAAAGTTGCGTGAGTGTCGAGTATCGACGAATCAGGTCCCAGATTTCGGAATCTAGCGTTGCTGTGGTAGTAGCGCAGTTTCGATCACTCTTCGAGATCGATCTCCGACTCGAAGACCGTGTGAAAGAGGGCCATGCAGCGAAGTGCCTTTGTAGCCATTGGGGGCCTGAGCATCATAATTGCTTTTGTAAAAGGCATTGTGGCAGGACTCCGCGCAACACTAAATCAGCCGGATTCTTTTTCCCCGAGACGTAATGTCAACGCGAATGTGCAAGCTAGTTCTTGGCTAAATAAAACTCGGTTCCATGCAAAATCCTTCCACCGCAAAGGATGTCCCTTGATCCACGTTAACGTTACGGTGGAGTCGGTCCACAGGTGAATCGGAACGTTGTTTGCGTTTAAATTGCTTCTGAGAATCAATTTTACCAATAAAACAACGGCGGAAAGTTCTAGGCACAGAATCATCACGCGTTTAAGGGGATCCTAAAGTCGTCTGTTTTACCGACTAAAACGATTATTTTTTGCGCACGCTAATCTTTTCATTGGTTAAATAGAATAATAAATGCTTCACCAAGATTAAAGTACACATAGTAACAAAGTGGGGACTGTTCAATTTTATGTTAAAAACCCCCCAAAATTACAAAATTACAATTTTTTATCAGCTTCTGGCGTCAGATCGAAACAATACTTGTTTAATATAAAAGTTTTGCAGTTTGTACGTACAAAATAAGATCAGTTCCAACTCGGAATTGCATGAAGGAGTAAAAGTGAACTTTTAGAAATGAATTTAGAAGCCTAGTACAAAAGATTAGCGTGCGCAAAATTTTCGTGCATATGTGTGTGTGCGAGATCGAGGCTAAAGAGTAAAACAAATCAGTAGATTAGTTGCGTGATGTCGCGATAGACAGAACTGCAATTTGTTTAGTTAATGAGGACAGACACGAACATACTATCATTGTCTCGTTCATGCGTGTGAGAGTAACGTACATGTATACATTAACTAATTGCAGTGTGTCGTATCTTCTGTCTCTTGGTCATACGATCACTGTCTCTCTCTCTCTCTCTCTCTCTCTCTCTCTCTCTCTCTCTCTCTCTCTCTCTCTCTCTCTCTCTCTCTCTGATCGCTCACTCTATTTCGTGCGCCTCACAACTCGCTTACACGTTCACTCGCGTGCCCCTCCCCCTCTCTCTCACATTCCTCTCCCTCCCCCCTCTCCCTCCCCCTCTCTCTCACCCCTCTCCCTCCCCTCTCTCTCACCCCTCTCCCTCCCCCTCTCTCTCTCCCTCCCCCCCTCTCTCTCTCTCTCTCTCTGCTTGCTTGTTATTTCATTTCCATAAGTCGCTTTTATTCTTTCTCTTCTCGTTTCTCTACATAAAGATAAATTAATTTTTTACATGTTTGCATTTCTATTTTATAATATATACATATAATATTTTATAGTATACATATACACAATATGCAATTATATTATTGTTTTGCTCTATACGTCTATATAATACAATCTATACCTATATACATATATTCTTTACGTTTGCAATAAAAATAATATTTATGACAATTGACACACTGTTTACACCTATTTATGAATTTTGAAACCGAAAAAAAGTTATATTATATATATTATCTTTTCATATTATAAAATATGCATGATGGCGGAAAAACTAAATTACTTCGACGTATAATTTAAAAATAAAATTCACAATTTTTGCTTTAATAGGAAAAGCTTGTTTTTTTTATAAATATAGACAAGCTTACATAAATATACACTTATTGCTTATAAAAATATGAATGTTATTCTTGTACTGTATGTCGAAATAAAGTATTTTATTTGTATGCTGACAATTGTGATTAATTGTCAAAGGATCATTTTTGCTACAAATATAAAGAATATACATGGGCAATTCCTGCACATCAAATCGGACAAGAAATGATCTCGTATTTTTTAAATCGAACCAAACTTTTTTCACGTGAAATATACATAAAATAAGGAAATACCTATTTTTTTAGTTGTTTGATATTTTTTTCGCAGAAGTTATAAACAACAAAATTTTCGTGAAAAATGAAGAAGTTGTTAACTTTAAAAATTAATATCTCTGGTTATATTTGTCGTAGAGATATTTTTAAAAATGCATTTGACAGTTAGAGAGACAACCTTTTAATAAAAATAGTTTAAGTTACAAGAAATTAATAATTCCAATTGTTATAAATAATTGAAATGTTTAATAATTTTTGCATCAAAAAGTACAATTTTAAAATTTTTGAAATAATGCTATTTTATTCTCCACTTTTTATTCTGAAAGCGCACATATTTTTTATTTTATAGAGAAACGATAGAGTATTTTTTATATATTTTTAATAAATGAGATGCTGTGCTGTGCTTATATCTGGCTCAATCAAATAGCGTAGTGCGTCGATTTCTTCAGAAATCTTTTGTAGGAATAATGTACAGTATGAATGACATAATTTATGATGTTGAATGTAATCAACATTACACAAATCATATTTTCGTTATGAATTACATTACTCTTTAAAAATTGTGCGGTATTTCTGGTAAAGTAAATCATTACATAATTTGACCGTTACTTTTCCTTTCTGTCCTGAATTGCAGGAATATGGTTACATATATGTAATTTTAAATATTTGTAATTTTAAAATATTTGTTGAAATGAAATATTTAACATGACAATAACTTCTAATTACTAACAAACCATAAGTAACTTAAAAATATTTGACGCAAAAAAATAACTGGCTACTTGATATGATTAGCAATAAAATCTCTGGTCCGCAATGTGTTAAAGACTGACGGGCTTGCTGTAGAGCGCCGAAAGAAGAAAAATTAGGGCATAACATGGGATTTCCCGGAAAATCCCTGCAATTCAAAACGGAAAGGAAAAGTAACGGTCAAATTATACAGTAATGATTTACTTTACCAGAAATAACGCACAATTTTTAAAATGTAATATTCATAACAAAAATATGACTTGTATAATGTTGATTACATTCAACATTATAAATTATGACGTATATTATATTGTACATTCTTCCTACAAAAGATTTCCAAAGAAATCGACGCTACTTGATCGAGTCAATGACGCGAGCACGACGCGGCGTCTCATTTATTAAAAATATATAAAAAATAGTCAATCGATTCTCCATAAAATAAAAAATATGTACACTTTTAGAATAAGGCAGAAAATGAAATAGCATTATTTTAAAAAGTGTACTTTTTGATGAAAAAAATTATTAAACGTTTGAATTATTTATAACAATTGTAATTAGCAATTTCTTGTAAGTTAAACTATTTTTATAAGAAAGGTTCTCTCCTTAGCTTTAAAATACATTTAAAATATCTTTATGATAAATATAACCAGAGTTATTAATTTTTTATGTTAACAGCTTCTTTATTTTTCACGAAAATTTTGTTGTTTATAGTTTTCTGCAAAAAATATTTCGGGCAAATATAAAAATACTTTTCTTTTTATTTTATGTATATTTCACGTGAAAAAAGTTTCATTCGATTTAAAAAATACGAGGTCAAAGAAGGTCGATTTTTGTCCGATTTTTCATATGGAATTGCTCACATATAGATTGTATTATATAGGTGTATTTATACAAAATGATAAAATAAAAAGCTAGTTGCGTTTTTAATGTATACTATGAAATCAAAATACATGCACAAAAAAGAAATTAATTTATTTTAATAATTTATTTATTTATTTACACAGAGAGGGAAGACCAGAAAGAATAAAAGCGACGTGAGCGAATGAGTGTCATAGTGAGCGAATGGAGACACGAGTGATGTGTGAGCAGCATGTGAGGAAGAGAAAAACACGAAACAAGGAATTAGCGAGATAGCGTCGTGTAAGTGCGTAGGCTTTTCACCGTACGGACTCGGATTCAAATCCGAGTAGACGTTGTAGCTTTTTTCGCAAATGTGCGATAAAATCTATCATATACTCGAGAATCCAGAGAAAAGATACCTCAACTTCTAACCTGTAAATTATAGTCGGAGAGACGAAATAATTATTTTAGTTGCGTTTTCACGGTAATACTGTCGGTAATATCGTCAATTTTAGTTACGTTAAGATGAGGGCGCTAACCCGTCGGAATTCGATCGTCAGTTTGGGGCTGCGCACAATAAAAAGAATAAGAAAAACAGGGAATAGAGAACAGAAAACAGGAACAGGGAATAGCGAACAAGGAATACCGTTACGCACAATGGAAGAATAGAGAATAGGGAACAGCGAACAACAATCTTTGTTGTTTTCAGTTAAATCACAACATATTTCACTCTCATTATCTGCTGAGTCGTTATTCAAATATGGATTTTGACTACTATACGCGTAATCACTCATTTTTCACTGTAAAACAATTTTTAACTGACAGAATAATTAGTAATGTATGCACTGCGTCATAATGTACATGATATATAAAATATAGAATAAAATTTCATCATTGTTCCTCCCTTAGCGCTATTCCTCTGTTCCTCTATTCTGCGTTACTAAATTACGTTTCATATGTTAATATTGAACTGTTCCCTATTTCCTGTTCTCTATTCTCTGTTCTCTATTCCCTGTTTCTTATTCCTTTTATTGTGCGCAGCCCCTTTAGGATTCCCTTAAAAATGAAAGTATTATAAACATTATTAGTCGATATTGATTCCTCAACAGTAGTTAAAAATTCTTGACCTATTCGAATAACATTATTCTCATTTTGTGAAAATTTTGGATAAACGTATTTAAAAACTTTCTGACACTATTTTCGCTTCTTTTTTAAAAGCTAGTATCTATGTGTTAGATGCTGTAAACTGAGTTAATCTAATTTCTCTGGCTTTACCTAATGCCCATTTTTTAATATCAAAATCGTGGATTATTCTTTTGACCGCTTTGATTTTCAAATTTTTTTAATACGAAATTCCAAATTTTATATAGTTTATCTATTCGTGATCTACATTTTTTATTTGATTTTCCTATCTGTACAAAAAGCACATTCATTAGGAACATATTTATATCTATTAACCATTTGAGAAAATGGCCTGCACCTCTTTTTCTTGTGAGATCTCCAATATAATATTGCTTCGACTTTTTTGTTATATTCAATATACATTTTTGATTTTTTAGGATCCAAAGAATCATCTGACCAATCTATCTCTTCTTCAAAACTACTTCGCGCTTCACAATCAGATAAACGATAAAATTTCATCAGGATCTAATCCTATAAAATCATCCTAATCTAATCTAATGTTATAGTAATCATTTCATCGGGACACAGTCTTCAGATTGAATGATAATATTATATAAACATTTAGCAATATATTCTTCTACATATTTCATTTCGATTACTTATTAATATTGGCTTGTCTGATAATTTTGTGCCCAAAATTTGCATAATATTGAATCGATTTATGGAGCACATTTTGTGAAATAATATCCAAGTTTCAAATATATAAAATTTGTGTTTTGTATTCCTTTGATGTGTTACGTGGCGTAGTTTAGTTACATTTACACATCGCTGCGTACGAGTCAGTGTTTCGAGAAACGAGCCGCTGCAACATCGTACATGTCGATGCCGAACAACGAATGGTAGGGGTGCGCTCGGCGTCGATATGTACATGGCTGTTTTTTCAATTTTCCTTTATAGAACCACTTGTATAGAAATAGGGAAGAATTCGAAAAGTAGTTATTACCGTTGAAACTGCTTAATGCCCGATAGGAAGAAAACAGATAAACTATTATTTTGATGTTCTATATATGTGCCGAGTTTCAAAAATCGGATAGATTCATTCTTAAGAAATACTGCTTTAAACATGTATAAAGTCGTGTATTTGCGTAAAATTAAAAAAATTTCAAAAAAAATGAAAAATCAATTTAAGCTAAAAACATTGACAAGATTTCTTCATACTTTGATATGAGAAACAACTTTAAAAAATTTGAGAAAAATCGGCATCTGACGTTCCCTGAGGTTTACTTGTTAGACACGTCGGATAAGAGTTGAGGGTGTGATTTACGGTCTACTTATTAACAAGGGAACGGTCGGAAGTGTCCTTCACCGATTTTGATAGGCTTTAGATATGTTGTAGAGCATCAAAAATATTAGATCGATTTTTTTATAGTTGCGTATCTCAACGTTTAGGGGTTAAAACAACCCCTCGAATATAACGGATTTTTTCATTCTTAGCGAATATCTTCAAAAATATAAGTTATATGAAAAAATGTTTTATACAAAAGTTTTATGGTATTTTATACTCTATAAAATGGTGTAATCACATTTTTCGAAAATGTCAAATTTTTAATTTACCTCACCCCCACCCATTATTTTTGCAAAATTTTAGAATTTTGTAAGAACAAAAAAAATTGAAGAGCATCAAATGCTAAATCCATCCATGTACATATATTAATATTATGTTTCCACGATTCGATTTTTGGGAAAATGAGATGATAATATCGTGATATAGGCGCCGCGCTGAGATGGATGAAGTTCGAAATTTTTCCGATATTAGAAATAATTAAATCTTTACATGATTCAATTGCACATTATTTGAACATAAATGCACTACTTTTATTTTTGCTTATACACCTCTAGTAAGTTATTTAAAAAAGAACTTTTGGGGGGAGGCCAACTTCAAATTAGCCTCAATTTTTACAAAAATGATTTTCAATTAACCTAAACAATAGATTTTTGTTTGCACATTTCAAAACAGTTAGAATTTTTGTTTGCACATTTCTAGAAAGAATTATTTGAAATATTACGTCTAACGATAATAGACTCTTGAAATGTGCAAACAAAAATTTATGGATTAAGCTTATTACGAAAAAATTTTCACGAAATTTGAATACTCTTGAATGTGAAGATAGCCTTTAAAGTGTTATGTTTAAATAATTTTTTCTAGAAATATACAAACGAAAATCTATCGATTAGATTAATTGAAAACCATTCTTGTAAAAATTGGTGAGCTAATGTAAAGTTGCCCCCTCAAAAAAGTTTTTTTTAATAACTTTTTTACTAGAGGTGTGCAAACAAAAATAAAAAAGTGCATACGTGTACAAACAATGTGCAATCGAATCGAATCATATAAAATCAGAATCGAATCATATAAAAAAACATAATTATTTCTAATATCGAAGGGTTAACTTCACCCGTCTGCTTCGCGCCTCTGCTCTTTGCCCGGCTGGTGTTCGCTGAGCGGCAGACTTCCGGCGGATCATCCGCCGGGTAACGATGGGGGATGCATCGTTACAAATTGTTTAGGTTATGGGTTATTCCATAAGTCGCTAGAAGTAAAATATTGTTTAAAAGGGAAAAAGAGAAAAAAACGAAAAATGGCTGGTATAACTTCTGAAGAACTAGCGTCTATTGAGAAGTTAATGGATAATGAAGTCTTTCGAAGTTTGAAAATTTCAGATAACGTTAATACTTAAATCCCAAGGAGCGTGGGAAATTGTTAATGGTGTTGAGCCCCACTATCGAAACTCATAAAAAGGCCGACTGAATAAAAAGGGATGCAACGGCACAACAATTTATAATCACCACCATTGATAAGAAGGTACCTATGCACATGTTGAACTGTAAAACTGCATAAGAGATGTACCAAAAACTATGCAGCATTTTTCAGAAGGATGCTGATGAACAAAAGTGTAATCTATCGTATGAAAAAGGAACAGATATGTCGCTACACATAAATAAAATAGATAACTTGGCATATCGATTAAAAAACCTTACCCAAGATATTAATGATAAAATGATAATATCTAAAATATTGTCGACGCTACCCGAAAACCATAAATACTTTAGCACTGCGTGGGATTCAACCCCAAAAACAGAAAGAACTCTTGCCCAGTTAATCTCCAGATTACTTGCAGAGGAAGCTAAAACCAAAGAAAATGAAACAGAAAGTGCAGTTGCATTTAAAACAAGTGAAGAAAGAAGAAATAGAAACCAACTCCAGAATAAGAATGTAAAAACCGCAGAAAAATGTTTTAAATGTGGTAGCCATGGTTTGCCACTTTGCCAGATCATGTACCAAAAGTAATAATGATGATAATAATTCGAAAAAGTGTTCAATTTATAAAAAGACTAACCACTCCAAAGAAAATTGTTTGTTCAGCATTTTTAACAGGACAGAGGGAAAAGAAAGAAGAAAAATATAAAATTTTTGTGGTGGATTCTGGATTATCGTCGCAATAACATAGACATTTTTAATAAATTAAAAAACACTACTTCAAAGGTTTCAGTTGCCAAAAAAGGTGAAGATATGAAGAGTGTTGGACTTGGATCAATTAAAAGAAATGAATGCATTTTGACAGACGTACTATATATTCCCGAGTTAAATAAAAATCTATTGTCAGTTCATGCGATCACAGAAAAAGTGGAAGGAAAAGTAATATTTGATAAAGAAAAAATAACAATAATAAAAGACAGTAGAAAAATACTTGAAAAAACAAAAAAGGAAAATGGTTTTTACATTGTAAATTTAAATAAAAGGACAGAAAGCTTCTTGACAGAAGCAAAAGAAGAAAAAGTACAACTGTGGTACAGAAAATTGGGACACATAAGAATAAATAATATGAAAAAATATTGGATCTTTTAACAGGAATTGATATAAACAAAACTGACTGTTGTACAAAACTGATTATGTCAATAAAATATGTAAAACCTGTCATCTACAAGCCAAACAGACTAGACTACTATTTAATTCAACAAGAACTGGAGCTATGCAACCGCATGAAATAGTACACACGGATTTATGTGGTCCCATTGATTCTATTACTTGGGACAAGAAATATATTTTGACTTTTCTGGATGACTTTACACACTATACAGTGATATACTTGCTAAAGAAGAAGTCTGAAGTCATAGAATACTTGAAACAATATGTTCAAGAAGTAGAAGCTTATCATAACCTAAAAATTTCTAAAATCAGAAACGACAATGGAGGGGAATATATTGGTGCAGATTTCAGGAAATGTATGTATGTATGTATATCGAGCAAACGTCGCCGCACTGCCTGTCGCCTTCGTTGTCGGCTCGATAGAGAAGGAGATAGAATACAGTATATCTGTTCTTTTCTGCTATCCGAAGCTAGCCGAAACGCCGAGCTCACACGTACGCGGTTTTCGCTTGTGTGCGTCATTCTCCCCACTACGGTTGCTTAGGACCTTTTTCTGGCATCACTGCTAACGAGAACGTGCACGCTCTCGTTCTCCCCTCCACGTGACTCTCTGGTGGCGGCGCGATAGCATCGCTGGCCCAGGGACTTGTCGATCAATCGCGGGCCCATGACGATTCCCCTCAGGCCCGTGACAATTTCCGTACATACAATTTATTACGTATCATTGATATAAAATAAACAATTGTGTGATAGTATTTTGTCTACAAAATAATTATAAAAATATTAGGTTAGAAATTCATTGCTTGCTGTTGTTAAAAATCAGTGTTTAGTAAATGATTATGAATTAATAAATTTAACTAATGTATGTTTTTAGAACTATCTAAACTTTCTAAATGATCATGTCTGCTTTAATACAATTGTTTCTACATTATTAACTTACAATTAGATGGATGCGTAAGCTTTTTAAAAGGAAGAAAATAATTTAAAAAAAATTTTTCACCTTTAAGTTCTTCCAAACATCAGAATTTGGACAAAGTGGATGATATAAGTATGTTGTGACAAATAAATATACTTTTATATAAATATCTCTCATTGAGAGAACTTACTTATATCATCTACTTTGTCCAAATTCTGATTTGGAAGAACTTAAAGATAGAGAATTTTTTATCAGTCATTTTTCACTAGTGTTAAGCTCACGCATCCATCTAATTGTAAATAAATAATGTAGAAACAATTGTATTAAAGCAGAAATGATCATTTAGAAGTTTAGATAGTTCTAAAAACATACATTAATTAAATTTATTAATTCATAATTATTTATTAAACGCTGACTTGTAAAAACAGCAAGCAATGAATTTCTAATCTTTTTATAATTAATATCTTGTCTCTAAATCAGATACCATAACACATTTGTTTATTTTATCTCAAGAATATGTAATACATTTTATTTGCAAATAAATATAGTATTATATTAATAAGTTAAGATAGAACAAATTATTTTTCTGATAACAAAAGTATTATTTCTAATGACAAGAATTTATAAACTAATTTCTAATTTTTTAAATTTTATTGTTATAAAATGCAGGAATATAGAAAATGTCACATGAAAAATCTACGTACAAACGTATTATTAGCTCCTCACATAGAAGGAAAATAGCTAAATTAGAAACAGAAATGATAATAAATTCTTTTGATAGCAAACCTTCAACTTCTGCTTCCACATCTATTTTACAAAATACACACATTGAGAGTTTTGCACATAATGACGATATATTAAATGAACCTGTATCAGAGCAGTCACTATCCAATCAGAATATTCGAACTTTACAAGACTTTGACAACAGTAATATAGAAATTGATTTAGAAAGTACACAATCACACATTGAGAGTTTTGTACATAATGATATATTATTAAATAAATCCGCATCAAAGGAATCATTATCCAATCAAGATATTAGAATTGACAACAGTAATATAGAAATTGATTCAGAAAGTAATGACACATCAGCTTCAGAAAATAGTTCATCAAATAATACATCAGATAATAAATCAAATAGCAGATTTGATAACATAGCTCATTGGGCAATAAAAGAACGCATTCCACAATCGTCATTACGTTCTTTATTTAAAGATATAAAACAATATACATATAAAAATTGTCATTTTAAAATTCCATCTGATCCAAGAAGTCTGGTATGTACTCCTCGAATTACTAATACAGATATTTGTGCTGGTGGTCAGTATTATCACTTTGGATTAACAAAAGCTACACTAAATATTATATCATCAGTTCCACAAAATATAACAAATATCAAAGTATCTATAAACATTGATGGACTGCCAATATCTAAATCATCACAACGACAATTTTGGCCAATCTTAGG
The DNA here is from genome assembly GCA_949152495.1 of Lasius fuliginosus. NCBI lineage: Eukaryota > Metazoa > Arthropoda > Insecta > Hymenoptera > Formicidae > Lasius > Lasius fuliginosus. The sequence goes on along the minus strand of OX424448.1, from coordinate 16,290,900 downwards.
ATCGATAACCGAGTCTAAAGAAGTATTTGTGATTGGTATTTATTATGGTACACAAAAACCATCAAATCCAAATGAATTCCTTAAAAAGTTTGTGGATGATACAAAAATATTATGCAAAGATGGAATTAATATTAATAATAAAAATATTCCATGTACAATAAAAGCACTCATATGTGATGCACCAGCAAAATCATTTATATTACAAATAAAAGGCCATAATGGTTATTCAAGTTGTACAAAATGTATTACCGAAGGTAGTTACATTAATGGTAAAGTGTGTTTTCCTGAAATAAATGCTAAACTACGGACAAATGAAGATTTTAGTTTAAAAAAGGATAAAAATTTTCATGTTGGAGATTCAATTATCTTAGAGATTCCAAATTTGGATCTCGAACACAATGTACCTTTAGATTACATGCATCTGGTTTGTTTAGGAGTTACACGAAAATTGTTATACATGTGGTTATTTAGAGAAGTTAAAGTTCGTTTACAATATAAAAAAGTTGAGGCAATATCATTACAGTTAGAGCAAGTATTAAAATTATATGTACCATGTGAATTTGTACGTAAGACGAGATCACTTGTTTGTGTGAAATTATGGAAAGCCACTGAATTTCGAAATTTTCTATTATATATTGGCCCTGTAGTTTTAAAACCTTTTCTTCAAAAAAATTTATATAATCATTTTTTAACTTTACATGTGGCAATTAGACTTCTATGCTGTTTAGAGTTTCAAAATTTTATTGATGCCCAAGAACTGCTCCAACATTTTGTATCATCATTTGCATTATTATATGGTGCTCACAATATTTCTCATAATGTACATGGACTTATTCATTTAGTACAAGATGTTAAAGAGTTTGGTCCTTTAGATTGTTTTAGTTCTTTTAAATACGAAAATTATTTGCAAATCTTTAAAAAGTTATAAAAAAAACATGACAAACCACTCCAACAAGTTGTCCGAAGATATATCGAATGTGAACAAAGTAATATTAACAAAGCAGAAAATTCTTTTGGGATAACATTATCTCATTTTATAGTAGACCTCAAATATACTCTCATATGGAAGGTCCTTTAGTAGAAGGTTGTTGTAACCCACAGTATAAAAGATGATAAGACGCTTAAATACAACTGTTCGCATTGATACATTGGCAGATAATTGTTGTGGTTTGATAGATGGAAGCATTGTTGAAGTAAAGAATATAGCTTATTATAAAGAGCTTAATACAAATGTTGTTATAGGCAATCAATTCTGTCATAAAGAAAATTTATGATATTCCTTGTCCGTCATCTCTTACAGGAATATTTATTGTACATAACTTATCAGAATTGAAGATATGGCCAATAGATAATATTAAAATTAAATATGTTAAATTACCATTAGACAATAATAAGTTTGCAGTTTTTCCATTACTGCATTAGTAAGTTCACGTATGTCATTCAGTCCGAATTCAAATCAATTCTATCATGGAAGAATACTGCATTGTTGAGTTTGAAGATGGCCTCCAAATGATCCCTAGTTCTTGGCTAACCGAGAGTAAAACTGCTGCTCGTTGGCCTCAGTTTACATCGCATTCAAGATTTATGAAAGCTGTGCAAAAACGCATGTGATAATAGTTGGCTCTTATATGATGTCAAAAGAATATTAGCTACTGCAAGTAAGTAACATAAACAAAATAAACATCTTTTGCGTGTGCATATGTATACATTGTGTATGTGTGTTTGTGTATATTTATAATCGTCAGTTTCTGAAACTGACGATCCTTAGTTGTGACATGTTGCTGGTTTGTTTTAACTTTTTAACTTTTTAATCTGTAACTCAACTTATATGAAATGTGATATGTTTGAATATTAATTTTCTATCAACGTTTATCTTATATTCACTTGATAAGGACCACAACCACATGGTCGAAACGTCGTGAATTTTTAATAAATCTTTGAAGCTAGTTCTGGTCAATTATTTTAAAACTCTGATTAAATATTAATAAATTAATAAATATAATTATTCAATATTTATAAATTATTTTTTGTTTTAGAAACATATGAAAAGGGATTAGTCAAATTGAAGAAAGCCGAATTTGTATCAGATATAAATTCAGAGAGTGACGATTATGAAGATTTAAAAAAATCTAGGAAGGATAGAGCTAAGAGAATAAGATCAAGCAGTGATGATAGTGCTACTGATAATGAAGGAGTTCAATTACCATCTTTTCCTATGATTCCACAACCGAAAACATATAGCAAAAAGATTAATAAATATAATGATAGACAAAAGCAACAGTTAACAGGTAAACAAAAAAAACAGATAACATAATATTTTCTTATACATAGTAGTTTTCATAATTTTATACATATTTTGGTTGAAACATTTCAACTAATTTACATAAAGAGAAAGATTTAGAGATATCATCAATGTTACACAAAAAAAAAGATTTAGAGAAATCGTCAATGAATTCTGATTCATCTAATAAAATGAAGGAAATATATCGTGATTCAGTTGCTGACAATAATAAAGGTAATTTATACAATAAAATAAATAGATATCATTTCTTAAATGTTTATATTATTTTCTTTTCAACAGAAATAACAGATAAAAATGAAAATATTTTATCTAATGACGTCCTTTGATAAATTTTTTAAAAATGGTAACGATGCCAGTTCATGTATTAATCTAATTTATGAAATTATGTTTTATATATTTTATACTTTAGTCATTTTTTCTTAATTTTATATCTTTAGCAAGCTCCGATTTCCAACGTTACATTATAAGGAAACTCACAGACATAGAATTTAAAATATCGTCAATAGATGGACAACAAAAACTTTTTAATAGCAGATTAAATATTATATTACAACGTATCGAAACAATTAACTCAAATGAAAAAATTCAGGAGAATAAAAGTAATGAACATGCAATGGATAATTTTCCAATTGATACTATTGAAGATTTAGAACAATTTGAAAAATTTCTAAGCGAAGGTATTATTAATCACAAAGAACTGGTGAGTATATTTTAATAACAGGAGTTAAATAATTATATAATGTATAAGATGTATCTTATTCTCTATTATTATAAGAATTTCTATATAATAATTTATATTAATTTTTATAGATTAAAGAATTGTCACGTATCGGTGGAAATGATATTAAAGGCGTGACATTTAATCTTTTACGCAAATTAATGATAAATTAGGTAGCCAGTTTAGTTATGTTGGAGGTAAAAAGAAGCGAGTATTTTATAATTTACAGTTACGGAAGATTATATTTAGTAAGTAAATATTTTAACATTTTATTATTTATATTTAATTTTATATATATATATATTTTATATTTACATTTATGTGTATATAAATATATAAATAAAACTTTTGTTTTAGGTGTTGTACGAAATCAATTTGCGGAAGCAGCAGACCCATGTATTGCTAAACCAATAAAATCTTGGTTGCGACATGCAAGCGAACGATATCTAAAGAAAAATCAGTAAGTCTTGAAATATTGCAAAACAAATATGTATATATATATATATATATATATATATATACATATTTATATGATGTAATAAGTGTATTGTTATTTTTATTTGCAACAACGAAGTTATAATTGAACCTGGAAATAAAAAATAAAATTTCCTTACACTATGAAGTGTTCCCTGCTCTTAAGCCAGTTTTTATTTTTGAATTATTGATACAAAAACTGTACGTACAGTTTAAAATTTTTTTAACAGTTTTTTTGCAAAAGTTTATTTTCGTACGTATATATAACTAACTATAAATATCGATAGCAATGTATTTTATGTTATTATTTTGAAGTATTATTAAACTTTAACATAATTTAGTATTAATTATTTTTCTTTATTAACTTAATATAATAATAGTATTCCTTTTGTATTATTTCAGTAATTATATAAACTTTGATATTCCAATTGTTAAAATCAACATATATTCTTTATTTTACTATTTTTTATAAAACAAGTTTATATATAGATACAATGACTTCAATGATTCAAAAAATGTAATAAAAACAAGACTTCTGTGATTTATTAAATGTAACAAACCAAGTTATATGCTACGCAATCTAAAATTGTTTTATCTTTAAATTTTTAAATTCTGATAACTATCTCGAGCATATTTTGTATAAGTAAAAGTATATATAGCTATGTATTTTTATTGCAATATTTCAAACTTATATGTAAAAAGAATTAGGCATTTTGCAATATGATAAAATTTAATAAATGTAATAAATTTTTTATATTATGTTGAAGTGTTACTTTAAATACACGTTTTAATGCAAAAAATTTAGATTTTTTAAAATATATTTACTTTAAAATTAAAAATATGTTTTTTATAGACAAGAACTCATATTTTATTTTAAAAAATATTTTTAAAAACCGTAGTATTTTTTACTAAATGTATTAAATAAATAATTATTTTATATAACTGAAGTATTAAAAGTATTAATAAGATCATATTTTAACCTGTATTTTATTTTCAGAATTTTATTTAGAAAGACATACAAGAAATAGTCATAAAGACTTTTATATATTCTCATAACTCAATATTTACATTTTTAACATTACAAAAGGTGTCATCCATTTTATATATAATTATAAGTATTGTATATACATATACATATATATTGTATATACAATGTGTGTGTGTGTGTGTGTGTGTGTGTGTGTGTGTGTTGTGTGTACATTATACATACATATATATACACACACATATATATATATATATACCTGTATTTTTTGGGAAAAACTTACAAGAATACGAAAAAACTACTGGTATAATAATTGTTCTTCAATAATACATTATTAAAGAATTATTGTTATATGTATAGTAATTTTTTCATATTGTAGTTTTTTTGTACGGGTAAACTTTTTTCCGATTTAAAAATCAGTATAAATATCCTTTTCATATCCTATAAAAATCCTTGGAATATTCCACACAATATCCTTAGAATGATTCAGGGATTAAAAATGAGCGATCATTTGCTCTTCCTCAGGACATCCGGAGGAGGTCTTAGGATTAAAATAGGATATCCAGAGGATATCTGTTATATCCATACTGGATGTCCTTTAGATTTCCAGAGGACATCCATGTGCTGTCTGGGTGTTTAACAAGAAAAATACGATTTATTGTAAAAAGAAAGCGATTGCGGATGTGTTAACAAAACCTTTGAATGTAAATAAATTAAAAAAATTAAAAACATGTTAATGTATAAAACTTTTATTTAATTATATTTAATTTTTGTTCTGTATTCTACTTAAAAAATGATTTTTTAAAAATAGTTCTGTATATTCTCCTTTAAAAATATTTTTTTTATTATGTTCTATATCTAATAAGTAAAAGTAACTATGTTATCAGATTCAGAAATTAGGAGGTGTTAGAAAATTATTTAAAAAAAATTTTTTTTTTAAATTTCTAAACCAAAGACATGTAGCGCCTCTGTGGAACTGATCTATACTATAAACCGCTGTTGTACTTCTAGAATGTGCTATTGCCTTTGGAAGTTATAAGAGAGAGAAAAGACGTGTTTTTAATAAAGATTCTTTCTATTTTGTGTTATAAATAAAGAGTAAAACAATTGTTCAGTGCCATCTACATAAAAATCATCGTCGAGAAAAGAGTTTAATAGCATTTGAAAGCTGAGACTTTAATAAGGTTTAAAATTCTTTTTTCCAGAAACATCATTCTATGATCATTTTTCACAAAGTTACATAGGGGAAAGGGGAGTAAGATTTTACCCCACAAAGTAGGTAAAATGACGAATTGCTAATTTTTCTAACATAATAACATATGTGACAAACTGATGCCCAATTCATTATAGGTTTTTGATAATAATAAATAATCCCTTGTAGTTTGATTTCAATTTATCAACAAAAGTAGATAATATAATAAAAAATATTTTTTTGATGTACTCGCGCTTATATAATTTTTTGATGTTTGTTCATAAGGAATTACGTAATTATAGTAAATACTTTCACTATCTTCATTTAAAAAATCACGGTAATATAGCTGAAAACGCATTTAATAATTTATTAATATTTTTCATTTTTCAAATTATCAATTTTTATGAGATGGATAAATAAATATGGTTGACAAATAAATATGACTGTAGAATAAAATGATGAGTATCATCATGTGTGAGCAAGATGATGCATTCGTATATACAAATTATAGGTTACATTCGTTAATCTACATTCGTTATATTCGTTAATCTACATAGGTTATATTCATTAATCTACATTGGACTGTTCATGGTTAGTGCGTAATATTAGTCACTTATGTAAGTAAATCTTACCATATGTATAAGTTATACGGATTTATTTCATTTTTGAAATAAAAAAGTTAGATTATATTATCAAATATGTAAGAAAATATATGTCTTAGATATTATATATATATATATATATATATATATATATATCTTAGATATGAGATATGTAATATAATGTAATCTTTGAACTCGTGCCATATAAAATAGAGCTAACAATAAGTATCTTTTAATGTAATGTTTTATTCCAATTTTTAATATGACATTTAATTTAATTTAATTTGATTTTAAATGTGTCCCTAAATAATTAAGAATTATTTTTGTTTAGTCTTTAATTTTATTTTATTATAGATTATATACTTATAAATAACTTTATTTCTAAATTCTTCTTTAAACGTTTCCGTCCTTCCTGTGGACCATCTTCAGTATGAGGTATATGACAATGGTCCAAAGGAAAGACTGAAACATTTAAAAAAAATTTAGAAATAAAATTGTTGCGCATAATATCCGCGCGCTGGCTCTTATTAATCCCTTTTTGTGCTAATTTCATGTTTGGATTTCAGAGCCTTTCCGGTTTATGTCTAAAAAATCTAATTTTACAAAATTCTCTAATTTATATTTATCAATTTTTCAATATTTAAATGATAAGCAAGATTTTAGTGAATCTGAAAAAAATAGATCATTTTATTTTTACGTCATCGTAGAAATTAGAAAAAATCAACCTTACGGTCGTCATCTTACATCCCCTTTCTCCTACAGATGAATTTCATCAATTTTCGACCAATTCAGAGTGATGCTTTAATTTTTTTTAGAAGTGTATTATTATAAACAGCTGTCAAACTACTTATTATAAATTTGCTGATTTATTTTAGAATCCACAATCATGATTTGTGAATATCTAGACATAATGCGTCTAACTCGAAAATGTCTAAACCAGAATGAAAGTATTTCTGGTGCTTTCTGTATTGTGCTTTGCATTATGATAAATCATCTAAACTAGTTCTGACATCTAAATTCTGTTATGAGATGCTTATCTCTGAACGCTATTTTTATCTACTCAGCTCTTACTGATTTTACATAAGAAATATTTTCTGCTGACTATGAATATTCTTGGTTATTCTTTGTCTCAATTCTCTGCTTTAAAAGCAGAGTGGTGAATAATATTTTCGATCTCTTTTTAATACTATTGAATCTACAAAGATGTGGGAATTAGTTGCAACTTTTTGCCTGATTTTCGTGATGAATATTGCCCTCGCCCCCACCTGCCGCTCGCATGTAACAACGAGTCACCGGACGTGCGTAACTAAGGCGCGCGATATTCAGCCTCAGGAGCGCCCGTATCACAAGTGCAATAAGATCATACTCCCTTAGGTATCACAAGTGCAATAAGATCATACTCTCCTAGATATTACAAGTGCAATAAAATCATATTCCCTTGGGAAGGCATGTCTTCCTTTCTCGTTAAAATTAAAAAAATATATTTTATATTTTATATTAATAATTAAAGTCATGTTTTCCGTATTATACTGTCAATCAATTGTATTATTTTAATATCTATTGCGAAAGTAAATCACATATAAATTAATATCACAATTTGATATGATTATAATGAAGAATCAAAAGCTTTAAATAAAGTGTTACAAGATTTTAATTGTTACAGAATATATACGTTAATTAATTAATAATAATTAATCTGGGAGAATATGATGCCATTGCACTTGTGATATGGGCGTTCTTGAGGCTGACAATGAATATCACGCGCCTTAGTTACGCGCGTCCGGCAACTTGTTGCTAACACGCGAACGGTAGTGGGCGTCAATCACGAAAATCGGGCCGAAAGTTGCAACTAATTCCCATCTCTGATATATATAATATAAATGTTATAAAATACATAGATGATCTGTAAAAATACATATATATGATCTGTAACATTACGCGTTTTATTGTTTAATGCTGAATATGCTAAATTTTTGTTTTACTTTAGTTTTAAGATCATTTTATATAATTTAAAACGCGAGAAATTTTCTTTCAAATTATACATATCGTAAAATATACTTTATAAATTAAAACTTCCTACATAGTCTAGCATCGATTTATAAACTGATAGTACATACACTATCGATTACTTCGCTAGTTGCATTAATATATCTACATATATTTTTTATTTTTTAACGATATAGAATTTTTTTGGTACGGTAGATGTCGCGTGAAGCACTACCTAGCTAGGGATCCTCTAGTGAGGGATGGGACAAAGCCGCCATTAATGGGATAGCGGAAGTGATGGCATTACGCGCCATTTTTGAATAAAACAAAATAACTGCAAATAACATATACATAAATTGACATATACTATACATTATCTTTACTAAAATATACTCAAAGCGGAAATATCCCATTAATGGCGGACGACCAATCCGCATCCTGCAGCTCGATGTCTTATCCCTTACTAGAGGATCCCTATACCTAGCGGCTGAGAGTCGCAAATTTTTCTGATATAAGTTTGATGATAATTTTTTCTTTAATCCCTTAATTTTTTTTTAATAATTTCTTTAATTAATTCAAATTAAATTAGGCGATGGACAATTTTTTTGTATCGTCGACTATAGTCGAGGCTTAACATAAATGAGCAATTAGCAGACGTCAATTATAGTCGATGATCGTATCGAATCGGTGAATAATTATTTATTTTTTAAACTTTTATTTGCTACATACACAGGTTTCAATACTTTTTTATATATTTGGTATGTATTTTTAACTTCTTTAAAAAGATCTTTGTTAGATATTTCAATACCTTCTATTAATTCTCTAAGATCATAATATCAAAAAATTTTATACCTTTTTGATTTGAATTAGCGAATTATAAAACAACACATTAAACAGAATTCATAAATGGAAATTGAATGTTGTGTGTTAACTCATAAAGTTTTAAATTCCTAAACGTATTTAAATATAATTAAATATTATTATAATTAATTGTATTTAAATTAAATATTATTAAACGTAATTAAATATTGTATAAATATTAGATATATTAAATATATACATATTTTTAAACTACATATATTTTAATAAATTCTATTATGTTGTCTATCTTGAAACATTCTATTTTTGCTAGATTTATCACATTATAATATATATGTATATATATATTATATTATATATAATATATATATTATATATATTATATATTATATATATGTGTGTATATATATGTATATATATATAAAACCGAAATATTTTGAAATTTTCGACAATTCATATTTCAAATCTCAGGACTGAGTTTATCAATTTTATTCGAACTAATCACAACCGAAAGATTGCATCGAGTATTATATATATCGACAAAAGTGATGTTAGACTTTTCTGATATCAATCTAAAGTATTGAAAAATTCCGGATCAAGAAAAGCGATAACGTTCGATGATAAACGATGTGTCATTACACAAATTTAATTACAATCAATCTATTGCTTTTATGTATCACACTATATTTGAGACACCATCATGTCTCTTGATAAATTCTATAGTACCAAGTAAGCATATGATTTATCTTAGATCAATAAGTTTTTACGCTATTTGTATGTCTTTAAAAAGAAATATTAATTTATTAATAATTTATTTATTGAATATAAAGGATAATTTTTTTGCTTCATAAAATCAATCAATATCAATATTGTTAGATGATTATTTTATTTATTAGACCTACTTGTTATATTTGTTAATCTTCGGATTCTTGTGTAATTTTTAGATTTTATATAAATATTATATTTACACACACACACACACACAAATATATATATATATATTTATATTTATTTAAACTTACACATATTTACAAATTCAAAAACGTTTACAAATTACAAATTTTCGACAATTAAACTGAGCAAAAATATGCAATTTTAAGGGAAAAGAGATATATATTATAAAAATAAATTTTTATAAGTGATTTCTATATTTGCAATTCAAACATGTATAACCAGAGCGATTATATATATTCGAAATCACAAACATATATTTTTATTTATAAGTTTTTTACATTTTCAAAAGTCTAAAACTTAATATAATTATTTTGGTTGTATGTTTCTTTTAAATATAATAAACATATGTGATCACTATCATTAAAAGCAAATCATCAAAGCCAAATCCTAAGCTTTTTTCTTTTTCGTGTTGCCAGCATGAAGTTATCGCCAATTAAAAATTAAGTTAAAGAACAATGACAGTTCTATTGTTTCAAGTTTTTTGTTTTAAATATGTGCTATAATATATTACTTTTAGTTTTATAATATTTTTATGTTATATTTTGTTTTAAATTTTTATTTTGGAAGTTTCAAATACTGAATTAAAAGTTATAAAAAAATATGTAATTATTTTGTGAATTATTTAATTACAATTCAATCATTTAACGATTTGCTTGCACATCATGTAATTCATGTAACACACATCACCATGCATACCGACAATATATTATTTCAACAATATTGTTAATATATATATACATATATATATATATCATACTGAATATATATATTTTATATATTTTTAACAGTGTTTGTGTATTTAATGTGCATTGTATTACAGATATCGTATTCTTATCGATCTAAACAAAAAAAGAAAACATAAAAATTTTTTTATACTATACTTACATTTTTATACTTTACAATTTAAAAATTTTACAAATTCGAGGGCTATTCCAAAAATATATAGATTGGCAATACTCAGTAAATATGATAAAAATTAGCAAATCAGCATCATTGTTATATTCTTCCAACACTATGTTTGTAATAGAATGTGTATCTTGTTCGTATATTTCATTGTTGTGCTATCAACAGTTATTTAAGTGTCAGTTAAGTGTTTATACAATGACGGCCGAAATTAATGTTCTCAAGCAACCAGACAAGGAAACATTGAGATTATGAGCTAATTCCTGGAAAGATGGCCGTCCATCTTCTTTCAAATGTTTCTCTGCTTTTACGTTATATGCGTCGTTGACTGATATGCTTAAACATTCTTCTCTCGAGTTGTCACTTATCTACATAATTCTTTCCTTGAAATGCTTCCATAATTTAAAAATAGCTACTAAGCTTAAAACTTGTTTCATTGGTTTTATGAATTAAAGTAAATATTCGAATTAAAGTAAATATTTTTAATCACTTTCCTTGGCAGTTTTTTATACAAAATTTTATTACAATTATTTTTCTGACAACTTGAGAAACATCTTCAGTGTGTTATTTTATGCAGCAATTCAGATAATTTTTTTGCAATAATTAAAATATTAAAATATTTACAATGTTAAAAAATTATAGATTTATAAGAATATAACTTTACAATTCAAAATTTATTAGTACATTGTTTTTTAATGATACAAATATTTTAAAAACTAAAAATCTATATATACAAAAATAATTGTTAATTCAACAATTTCTCTGATCTTTTATCAACAATTTTTCATTAGAAATGCATCAAATATATATATATATATATATATATATATATGTATATATATATATAAATTAAAAAATATCTCTGGTAATTTATAGAAGTATAAATATAAAAAAGACTGCAATTTAAAGAACAAACATGTAAGTGTTTCAAGATCAAATAACTAAGATACAAATGTCTACGCATCAATAAATATCCAAAAATAGTTTATGAATATAAAAATCACAATTCGAAAAACTTGAAAATAAAAATATTCAAAAATCTAAAAATCCAGAACGTTAAAAGTACAAAACTACAAAGTTTAAAAGCTATTTCTCAAAAGTTTTAATAGTTTAAGATTTAAGTAATTTTAAAAACAATATATTAAAAATAAATAATTATATAATTAAATAATTAAATTATGTTTCACGATTCAAAAACGTAACCCTATTATAGATTCTTTAAAATAAAATTCTTTAAGAATATGTAGTAATAACTTAAAAGATTTATATACATTAATCAAACACTTTTATTATGCTTTACAAAATCGAAAGAAGAAAAGAGAAAGAGAGAAAGAGAGAAAGAGAGGTAAGGATCGAAAATTTTAATTTGAGATTATAACACTTCAAGAATTAAAAAATGCTAAACTATTATTGTAAGTAAAAACATAATTCGAGAGATTAAACAAATTAGAGATACAATATTCAAACGATCGATTATATGGATCTAATAGCTGATAATTAAAACACATGCCTAATATTAAATGTGATTAACTGTAAACTGGATTTGTTATTATAAAAGTTTGCAATACACTATATGTACATAAAAGAAACATAAAAATCTCATATTTACATAAAAGACATAAAAGACAGAATTGAATCAATTTATAAATAAACAAAGATAAAAAAATTTGAATACCTTAGCTGATGTCACGGTGTTAGTTGCATGAAGATCAACGATGAGTAACAAGAATATAGCGACGCGTATCGTCGGTAACGTCATGTTCTCCGGAATCTTTTCAATACGTTTTTAGAGAACAATCGAAGATCAAAGGTACTTGTCTGAAAAACACGCCCATACACGACACTATTCACATGCACTCACTACATTCCTACGTTCTTAACACACAGCATGTTCCTTATTTATTTGTCTTCTTCATTCGAACAGAGTATATATTGAAACTTCACAATTTTCTAATTAATTCTAATTAATAATCTTCCGCGCGAGTTCTCTAGATAATCAGAATGACCGAAAGGTTAGACTGCCAAGAAGGATCCTTTTAAGAGACAGCACCAAGCGTTCCGAGTGACCAACCGTAACGAGTGCTGCGGAGCAACTGGCACTTGCCACTTGCTTCTGGCCTCTGGAGCAACCGCCTGATATTTGTGGTATTCCAACACTTCCCTACTATGTTTTTCTTTTAACGAGATGCGGCACTCTATTCCTATCAAGAGTAGAAATCCCACGATATTTCTTAAGTATTCAAAATATAGAGAATTTATTTATGATATATTAATATATTTCACACAGCACGTGGGCACATTTTTGTTGATATATATATATAGATATTTTATATATATATATATATAGATATATATATACATACATATACATCTAATTCTACACATATGCACATTATAGCACTAATTTAATAATTACTTTTAATCTTTTTACCTTTCTCTTATTTTTAGAAAAAAACGAAGTTTTAAATAATCATGATAATTTTTGTTAGTTAAATCACGATTTTAGATATCAGTTTTTGTGAATTAAATTACAACTTTTATATTATAAAGAGAGTATATATGTATAATGGCAAACTTCTGAAAAAATTATAAATTAAACTGAGATAAAAATTAAATTTAAATTAAAATCTGAACTACATTAAAATTAAAATTAAACTAATAAAAATTAAAAAATTAAAACGAACAAATTAAAATTAGAATTAAATTAAAAAGAATAAATTGGATTATAAAATCAAACTAAAAATAAAATAAAAGCAATCTGTCTTTTTGAAATTTAAAAATTACTTACATTAAATTGTACTTACATTAATTGAAACTAAATTATTGAATAGTTGATGTCTAGAAATCATTATTAAATAAACTTAAAAGAATATTAATATAACAGGATATTTATGAATACAATTTGAATTTATTCTACAATTCATATAAATGTAACTATGTCATATGCTTATATAAATTTAATTATATTAATAACGTATCTAATCTTCTTAAATAATAATAATAAATTAACTAACATTTCGATATAAAAAATTTGTTTTTCCTTATATACAGGGTGCGGCATTTAAATTGACACATCTAAATATCATAAAAACAAAGCATTTTATAAAAAAATGTTTCAGACAAAAGTTGTTTGCTTTTGAGGGGGAAAGAGAATAGCATTATTTATTTTTATTCTTTTTAAATAAAAATCTAAATTTTTTATAACAGATTCTTAATTTACGCAAAAGAAAAAAATCCCTTCTGTTTGAAACGTTTTTCGATTTGACCATTATTTTTAAAGATGTTTATCAAAATTTAATTATATTATTGCAATGTTTAATTAATTATTAAAGAATTAAAAAGGATAATAATTTAAGTAGTATTGTGTGTATGAATGTTTGCGCGATCACGTATGTGCCAATTGACAGTTCGTATTAAATTTTCTTTTCTAAATAAATAGATGTGTTAGCATTACATTATTATTTTTTATCTGGTTCTTATGAAAAATACCTGTTCAATTTGACTTGCTCATGTACGTTTGATTTCTGTCACACACGCGACACGCACACATTCATACACATGCACACGCTCACTCACACACACAATTACTCATTCATTGCAATCGTGCTTTGTGATAATAATCAATATTACTTAAATTATTATCCTTTAATTCTTTAATAATTAATTAAACATTGCAATAATATAATTAAATTTTGATAAATATCTTTAAAAATAATGGTCAAATCAAAAAACGTTTCAGACAAAAGTTGTTTATTTTTTTGCGCAAATTAAGAATCTATTATAAAAAATTTAGATTTTTATTTAAAAAAATGAAGTTGACTTTGAAATGACCTTCAAAATGTCCATCAAATTAAAAATAAATAATGCTATTCTCTTCTCCCCTCAAAAGCAAACAATTTTTGTCTGAAACATTTTTTTATAAAATGCTTTGTTTTTATGATATTTAGATGTGTCAATTTAAATGCCGCACCCTGTATATTTTGCTAAACTCTTTTATATAACCATAAATTAAAAATGATTACTTACTTAGTGTTTTTTAGTTTTCATTATCATTTTTAACATTAAGAACAACTGAAAAAGATTTCTCATTATGTTAAAATTATCTTTTATAAATAAATACCTATTCTCTCTCATGAAAGATAATGTAGAATATAAAGCTATAATGTATGAATTTAAAATATTTAATAAAGATCTTAATACAATCACACATTTGTGGACAATAAAATATGTGTACCATTATATGCATATTGTTACAAAAAATATTTATTCTTTGTATATTAAATATGGGTAATTTATTTTTGCAAAAAACTTTTAAGTTGTTCTGTTATCGCATACTTTGTTATAATTTTAATTTTAACATTTTACAATCAGTTTATTTCAAATTAAAAAGAAATAAATTAATCAGTCAATCAATTTATTCAAATTAGTTAACTGCAGAATTTGATTTCTTTAATATATTTTTTTTCTTTCTTTCTTTTCTCAATTGGTCTTTTGTTCTCAATTGTTTGTCTTTATAAAGAATAATGATATATATATTTTAGAAAAAATAATTCTTATACAAGAAAATGTATCCACACGCAATTATATCTTTACCGATTCTAATAAGTTTTGAATTGTAATAATTAAAATACAAATATAATTATAAGGCTCTCGTAATTCTAACCCTAAAAACTTACCTTTATAAAAAAAAGTAAAAAAAAGACGCCAAGTACACGCGCCAGTTGTGAAAAACTATTATATGTATTTGGGAGCGTCCCGTTTGACCACGTTGCTTTTGACCATAGCCAATTATATTGACCGGTGTATAGGGTTTTTTACTAGGTCTACCTATCAGAGGGTTCTGTGGTCAAAAGCAACGTGGTCAATTGAACCCCACTCTATGTATTTACACAATAGTGTTATTTCAACTGTAAAAAACTACTGTGAAAAGCAATTTTCAAGATAGTGTAATTTTAATTTACAAAATAGTTATTTTAATCTGTACAAAATAGTGTTACTTTAAACCGTAAAAAATATTTTACGAATTATTTTAATATCGTAAAATATATCCTACAAAAATAATGATATAAAAAAATTGCGCCAACTAATAATAAAAACATATATATATCCTGAAAAGTTTAATAGAAAAGAAGACAATATATATAAAACAACAAACAAAATTAAAAATTAGAAATTAAAACAATAGTTAACAATTTATACAAAAATTAAAAATTAATACAATTAAAAAAAATTAAAAAATTTTAATTTAAAAAACTTGGCGCTGCTAAATTTCAAAGTATATATATAAAACCAACAAATAATTATTTAATTTAGATCTAAATTTAATTTAGTTATATATCAATAACTGCAATGTAAATATATTAAAGAATACGTTGATTTTAGCATATTGTTTAGTTTAGCAGCGCCAAGATTTTTAATTAAAATTTTTTAATTTTTTTATTTGTATTAATTTTTAATTTTTGTATAAATTGTTAATTTTTGTTTTAATTTCTAATTTTTAATTTTTCTATTAATTTTTAATTTTGTTTTTGTGTTTTGTATTATCTTTATTTTATTAAGCTTTTCAGAATATAAGTTTTAAGTTTGATATGTATAAGTTTTAATTTTCAGTTGGCGCAATTTTTGATATCATTATTCTTGTAGGATATATTTTACACAATATTAAAATAATTCGTAAAATATTTTTTACGGTATAAAAATTTAAAATAACTATATATTTTTTGCAAATTAAAATAACTATTTGGTAAATTAAAATAACACTATTTTTTTGAAGATAGCTTTTTACAATAGTTTTTTACAGTTAAAATAACACTATTTTGTAAATACATATAATAGTTTTTCACAACTGGCGCGTGTAATTGGCGCCTTTTTTTTGCCCTTTTTTTAAAAAAGTAAGTTTTTACAGATTATATCATTTTTTTTGTATAATATTGTACTATATATTAAACATCTTTAAATATGTAGTTACTATTTGCAGTTGTACTTTTTATATATTTACGAATAAATGATTGAAACAAACGTTAATCGTGCGGTAAGATAATATTTTTTTAATGAATATTTCTTTAAACAAAAGCTTGCGCGCAAAAAATTTATTTAGTGTTAAATATTTTATACTTTATTTTGACATAATCTTACATAAAGTGTGAAATATCTCGTAAAATATTTATTTTTCGATAATCTTATCTCAATATTTTTATGCACAAAATAATGAGAGGAATCAATTGGTGTAAAGAAAACACATAGTTATTTTTAAGGGGATCCTAAAGTCGTCTGTTTTACCGACCGAGAATTATTTCTTTTTTTACGTTAATCTTTTTATTGGTTGAATAGAATAATAAATGCTTTTCCACGATTAAAGTACACATAGCAACAAAGTGCTGAACGTCCGATTTTATGTTAATTTTATGTTAATAACACGTATTTATGATATTTATGTTAATATACGTATGCAAAATTGTCGTGCATACATGTATTAACATAAATATCATAAATACGTGTTATTAACATAAAATTAACATAAAATCGGACATTCCGCACTTTGTTGCTATGTGTACTATAATCGTGGAAAAGCATTTATTGATCTATTCAACCAATAAAAAGATTAAGGGGATGTCGGAGTGACTTATTTACCGACCGAAAAATTTTCTTTTTCACGTTTATCTTTTTATTGGTTGAATAAAATAATAAATGCTTTTCCACGATTAAAGTACACATAGCAACAAAGTGCGGAATGTCCAATTCTATGTTAATTTTATGTTAATAACACGTATTTATGATATTTATGTTAATACACGTATGCACGAAAATTTTGCACACGCTTCTCTCTTTCACTAAAGTTCTAAACTCATTTCTAAAAGTTCACCTACATTCCTTCATGCAATTCCGAGTGGGGACTGATCTTATTTTGTACGTACAAACTGCAAAACTTTTATATTAAACAATATTGTTTTGACCTGACGGCGTCAGAGGTTAGGTCAGGTCGAAACAATATTGCTTAATATAAAAGTTTTGCAGTTTGTACGTACAAAATAAGATCAGTCCCCACTCGGAATTGCATGGAGGAATGTAGGTGAACTTTTAGAAATGAGTTTAAAAGTTTAGTGAAAGAGAAAAGCGTGTGCAAAATTTTCGTGCATACATGTATTAACATAAATAACATAAATAACATAGTGTTATTAACATAAAATTAACATAAAATCGGACATTCCGCCCTTTGTTGCTATGTGTACTTTAATCGGAAAAGCATTTATTCTTCTATTCAACCAATAATAAGATAAACGTGAAAAAGAAAAAAATTTTTCGGTCGGTAAATAAGTCACTCCAACATCCCCTTAACGTAAAAAAAGAAATAATTTTTGGTCGGTAAAACAGCGGGCCGTCGGAGTTCGGCCGTCAGTTTTGGATCCCCTTAAGTATATTATACTTTGACGTATTAGAATATTATAGTTACCGACGACGGTCGGTAACTATATAACAACAACAATAATTTATCATCGGCTGCGAGCGCTGCTAACGTCATCTTGTATCCCAATTTTCAGTAAATTTTCTTGTAAAAAATTTGGAAGACGTTTCTTAAAGAAAAATTTGTACATTGAGACTTTTGCAGCATAATAACTCCGTTCGTGATACATGTAGAACAATAATAAAGACATTTTTCTTATATAATTAAGACCCAAGCTATCGATTAAGCTTATTATGAATTCGATCGGGTCAGCCGTTAATGAGGTCTGATAATCTAAGGTACTCTCAATTAGCCGACTCGCATATAGATACACGGGGTGCCTCGCTGTTGCTGCGCGTGCCTTTTGGCACGAGACACTATCGTGTCTCTTGATCAACTAGATTTAAAATGGCAATAAGAGCCGAGCGCAGTACGTAAGACGCATGTATTCTTTATTGCGAATATAAAATTATTGTGAATATAAAAAACAAAATAGCGTACGTTTCGGTCTCTTTCTTTGGGCTATTCCTGAGATATCCCAGTTGAAAGTTTTCAAATTGACTCTGTATATAACGTACCGACATAACAATATACATAATTTGTGAATTTATTTCCCGGCCTATCAACGGGGGAGTAATATATCTTCGAGATGATTTGGATTAGAGATCCTCTAATAAGAGTCTGGACATCAAACAGCCACTTTTGATTGGTTTGCCATGTTTTGTCAACTCCCGCCAGTGAGAAATGACAGGTCGGAAGGACGACTATTAGACGACTATGTCGTTTATGATTGAAATTAGTATTTATTTAGACCATTTTTCAACTAATCGAAAATTTTGTTTCTACCCAGCCAGAAATATTAAGAATATTGCGAATATTTCTATAAGATTTCTATTGTCTTTCAGTCAATTTTACATCGAAACAAAGCTGGGAGCGAGAAGAATCTGCAGCTTTTAGCCATTTATATAATTTATTAAAATAGTGTAGTTTATTCGCTTACCGCTATGCGGCGCATTATTCACTTTCTATACCCGTATTCGAGTTCTTGTCATGAGCGTATATAAAGCCTACAAAATGCGGTTAATAACATATGTAATTATTTCTATCAGTTTAATTTCTGATACGATTCCCGTACAGGGGAATTCGGATATTGAACTGATTTTTGGAAAATCGGACAGATAAATGTCCGGTTTTCACTTATCCGGACAATTTCTGTCCGAATAAGTGAAGATATTATCTACTATTATATATGTTATTATCTACTTAAGATATAAAATAGAAATTTATCTGGCCTGATAGAAATCAACTTGATATCGATTACGCAGTTCGAGTCGACAGGCGATCGACATGAGAGACGAAAAGAGGTCGATGTCTATTTCGATCCTATTTCTCACGTATAAAGGTCTAATTTGAAGGACACAAAAACGTCTAATCGACCAAATTTTAGACGTCTATATCAACCGATCTCCTCAGTTGAAAAGTCGTTGATTCGACGTCTTTTCAACTGATAATTTCTCACTGAGGCCTATATTCGAATCTCAATATTCGTGTTATTTTTAAATTTACACAATACAATTAAAGAATAAACATTTTAAAGATATTAGCAAATAGATTTTTTACATTACATGTCTAAATAGTGCATACTATAAAAATTATTTGTGTTTAATCTCTTTTATCAAAATTATTTTGAAAATTCAAGTATAGAAAAAAAGAGTAAGGAAAAGGCATAAATAAAATTGTTTTTATATTATTAAAATTTATTTTAAAATAGGCTATGCATGGCCATAGATTTACTACTATAATTTTTATATTTTAAGGTAGTACATTTTTTTTATTAAAAATTTTTAATCTGAAAACTATAAATATTCTAATAATTGTTGTAAATAACATATGACAATCCAAAATATGATTCGCTTTAATGTTATTAAATTGCAAAATGGGGCTGCACATTAACCCATTTTTTAATAATATTCAACACAATCTTGTACTCTTGTATACGCTTAATTTTAATGCCGTCAATGCATTAAGATTTAAGTTTAGGTTAGAGACACGTCAATAGTAGGTTAGAGAGAGACAGTATATTTCTTTCTCTCTCGTGTGATTTTGACAAAATCGCGTCGTGTCCAGACTCTTAGAGGGTTTCTAATTTGGATGCATCGGTAACTACATCTACATTAATACTTGGATGACGTGAGAGATCTCTATTTGAATTTTATATCAACGACCATGTTTATTTGTATAACCGGTGACTATTTTGCGAACTTACTAATATAATCTATATTTAATTTTTATTTGCGCTGAAGATAGCCCAAAGAAAAGCACCGAAACATACGCTATTTTGTTTTTTATATTCACAATAATTTTATATTCGCAAAAAAAGAATACATACGCCTTACATACTGCGCTCGACTCTTATTGCCATTTTTTATCTAGTTGATTGTAATAATTAAATTTAAAAACATATTTTATTTAAAGTATTTAATCGCATTTTAAAATTAAAATAAGAGAAAGTATTTTATTATAAGTATTTATAATTGCATTTTCAAAAATTAAAACAAAGTTAGAAATAGATTTAAAAAATTGAAACAAACCTTCAAACTCGATACTCAATTTTGAGTGAATATTATCGAAATAATGAGCTAAATAAAAAACTTTTGGGCAAATATTTTATGGTTTTTAATGCGCTTTATAATCATGTAGTTAGGTTTTTTATAATTATCTTTTTTCAAAATATCTACAATTTTAAGTGATTTTGCAAAATTGTGAAATTTTTATAACGGAAAAAAATTAAAAATTTTAACGCCAAATTTACTTACATATAATATACATATATAATAATATCATTTCTTAAAATAACAGTTTTATAAAATGCGCTTTAAGCACCCTATCAAGAGTCACGATAATGTCTCGCGCCAAATCATGCGCAACCAAAATTCACGCGCAACAATAGTGAGGCAAATCATGTATTTATATGCGAGCCGTCCAGTTGCAAATACCTCAAATTATCGAATCTCAATATACGGCTGAACCGATCGAGTTTAATAATAAGCTTAATCGATAGCTTGGGTTTCAATTATATAAGGAAAGTGTCTTTATTATTTATCTACATATACTATGAACAGAAATATTACATGTTAAAATTTCAATGCAGAAAGTTTCGATTAAGAAATCGTTACAGTATAAGTATACACAGTAGTGACACTAAGTTATCAGCATCTTTGATGTAATTGTTCTAAGTTACATGATCGTCATCATACTGAAAGTGGTACAAAGCTTAAATTTGATCGCTCTCAATAAACTGTAAAGTTTATTATTATAATGCAATAGACGCGCAATCATGGGCTTTTCAGCAACGGAATCACAGACATCTATATGTATACTAGACCGCTAACTCCCTTATATGTATACTGTACGAAAAAATGGACCCCAAAAAATATGTACTACAGAGGCGAGTGAGCATGTGCAGTGTAAGTGATAAAGAAGAGGAGTGTGCTGTATATGTGATATATGTGTAGCACACATGTAGCACGAGAGTGGCACGTGACATATATTGCTTGAAATTTAACCAATCAGATGTGATTGCCATACCACTTACGCATACATACTTTTTGGAACCATGTATTTTGGCGAAGTTAGCAGTCTAGTATACATATAGATGTCTGTGAACGGAACACAGTCATACACTGTGTAACACAGAGAGAGAGAGAGAGAAAGAGAGAGAGAGAGAGAGAGAGAGTGTTACACAGTGTTGACTAACTGGAACACTGCTTAGTTTTTTTATTTCATCGCCAGAGTGCAGGGCATTCACTTCACATAGTTTTTTTCAAAGTTTAAAGTTTTTTTAAAAGTTTACCTCCTACTCCTTATTTACCTGCGGAATACCACTCCGTAGAAAAAAAATGATACCAAATGTAAAAATGTTGGTATTCATGGAGTAACACAAAACGACGACACAATCGAACACAATATTTTAGCTATGTACGATTGTGTCGACTTATGTCGTAGTTGGAAAGCACTGGGTCGCACACTGTGTTACACAGTGTCGCCTGTGTACGTTGCTGAAAGCACCCCATATCTTTAGCAGGACCGTCGACGCATGCACACTAGAAATTTGGTCTATCGAGAACAATAAAGGTTGTTTTCTAGCAAGGGACACAGGCGACGCAAAGTCACACAGTGTTCGACACAATGCTTTCCTACAACGACACAACTCGACATAGTATACATAGCTAAAAAGGGGTGCTTTCCAGCAAGGAACACAGGCGACACAGAGCGACACAGTGTATAACACAATGCATTCCTACAGCGACACAGTAAGACACAGTTCGACACAGCTCCGTAGCATGGTCAGACTTTTGTGTCTCGTTCACGGCTACCAATTTCTGGGGTGATATGTATTGTGCGTGGCCCTACTGAAATAGGATTTATCCTGACTGAAAGTTGTTATTCATCTGCTGATTTTTTTTGTATTAATGTGATTGCTATTTTACTGTGATATTTTACATGAATGCAATTTTATTGTGATTTCATGAAAGCAGTTAAGTGGAACTTCAATTAAGATAATAATTAAGACGATATTAGAATGAATGTGTCGTTAAACATAATTTTTGTTCTAGAAATGCTCAAATGCAAATACTGCAAAGAAATAATTTTCTCATATGATGATGTTCCAAAACATGAATGTTTTTTGAATAAAAATGTTTATGTGACAGATAATAATACTCTTTATACGGAAGAAGACCCTGATATAGTAAACAATGTGGAAACTGAAGCCGAATATTTGGATCAGCCGAAGACAAATAAACTACGTAAAAAATAATTATTTATAAAATTATAGAATTATTAATTAAAATATTATCTTTACTCAACTATTTAACTTACTCTTCTCAGCGTGATAAAAAAGAAAATATCTTGACTATCTTTCTTTCGGCAGAAAAAGATTTTTAACCTATGTTGTTGCCCTTCTTCTCTTTCACCGGAATCTTTAAATTTACATAGGCTATATGTTAATTATTATAGATGCTGTTTGGACCAAAGATGCTACTCTCGCTCTTCTAAGCTTGTATGAGAGTAAGAAGAACATGCTGAACAATCCGAAGAAGAAAGTTGAAATATGGGAAGCGATATCAAATGGTCTGATGGATTTTGGGATTAAGGTATAAATTCTTCGATGTGAATAAATAGAAAATAAATATGTAAAAAATGTCTACATTGCTTATAATATTTTAATTTATATTTTAGATGTCATGCGATCAAGTACGATGGAAATTCAATGCCTTGACAAAGAAATATAAAGAATGCGTTGACAACAACTCCGCTTCTGAAAGAGGTACAATGAACTTCGAATTTTACGACCAAATGGAAAAAATTTTTCTATGTCATAGAAACTATGACATAGAAACTATGACATAGAAACTATGTCATCGAAACTATGTCTTTTAAAGAGAGTAATTTATTCTCTATTAATTCGCATTACAACAATGACATAGATACTATGTCATAGAAACTATTAGCGTTTTCGGTTTGCACGGGTTTGCTCGACCCGAGGTTGATTAATCACTATTCTACTATAAATTCAAGTCGTTTATTGGCAGAGACGATGCAATGACGTCATTAATCAACGGGCCGAGCAAATCCGTGCAAAACGAAAACGTTAAATGACATAGAAACTATGACATAGAAACTATGACATAGAAACTATGACAAACTATGACATAGAACCTATGACATAGAAACTATGTCTTTTAAAGAGAGTAATTTATTCTCTATTAATTCGCATTACAACAATGACATAGATACTATATCATAGAAACTATTAGTAATAATTATTAATTATTAAGGCTCCTGCATATTCGATTGCCAAGTCCACCAGATTCGTGCGACAGCGTCACACCTGGCAAAATTATGAACTAAAAGGCGTGGAAATGACACTCCACAAGCTAAATTATTCTTGCGAAATACAGCGTCATGTTTCGTTTTAGTGCAGTGTTTTTATGTTTAAATTAATTGTCGTATTGTTAAAATATACCGAAAACTCCCATTTTGTTATAATTTAATATGTGAAAGCAAAT
Source organism: Lasius fuliginosus (assembly GCA_949152495.1). Classification (NCBI taxonomy): domain Eukaryota; kingdom Metazoa; phylum Arthropoda; class Insecta; order Hymenoptera; family Formicidae; genus Lasius; species Lasius fuliginosus. The sequence continues at coordinate 16,266,453 of OX424448.1, read as the reverse complement.
ATTTATCTCAATTCGACACCTGTCAAACAGCAGTTTTCGTCCTTGATTAGGCTCAATTCAATTCGACATATATATGTTATTTATTGATTACCCAAACAAAAGGAGAGTTTTCGGTATATTTTACAAGTCGGGTCTATCGATTACAAACGCTATTTTATTGAAAAACATTTTTATCTTAACGTATTTCGCAAGAATTTTCATGGTATATTTTCTCGCTTCTGACGTCACAATCCAAGATGGCTGCAGTGAGTATGCAGGAGCCTTAAAGTATATTAAATATTATTCTATCAAAATGATTCTATTATTTAAAAGTTAATGTTCTTAATGTTTAAGTAAAAAAATGTTCTGTTTTTAATGTGATATACAGTGAGACTAGAGTTGAAAATGATTGCAAATAAGTCATATAAATGTTATAGTACAATACAAAAGTCCCAAAGTTATTATTAAAGTATATTAAATATTTTTCTATTAAAATGATTCTATTGTTTAGAAGTTAATGTCCTTAATGTTTAAGTAAAAAAATGTTCTGTTTTTAATGTGATATACAGTAAGAATTGAAAATAATTGCAAATAAGTCATAATTTTATCGTATTTTTATTTTCTCGTTTTTGTTATGAATTTATATAAATCTATAAAAAGTGTACATGTTCTTGTAGTTTTTGTAATTTCAATACATATAATATTGTATTATTTATTTGGTATTTAATTATTCATTTAGAATTATCATCAAAGATTATCAAAATTAATTTGTCATTTATACAATCATTAACTTTTCAGAGCATCAGACAAAATTTGCACTTTATATTATTATTCGGGAAAAAGTTCGTAAAATAATTGCATCCGACGGTCTATTCCTGCAATTCCGCGATCATCTATTTCCAAATTGTCATTGGCATTCACTAAATTAGCAAAGTAATCATCATTATATTCAGCAAAATCATAAATGTCGTTCTCATCAATACAATAGTTGTGTAATATGCATGCTGCTACTACTATTGGTTATAAAGCTACTACTATTGGTTATAAAACTACTATTGGTTATAAAGCTCATGTCGCGATATTCGATGAAAAATTTGATGCGACGAAATCGTCCTTTTACGTATCCAAATCCTCGTTCAACGGACATTCGCGTAGATGAATGTATAAAATTAAACTCTACCTGACAAGGTGTAAGATGACCATTGTTTCGAAAAAGTGGAACGAGCCACGGTAAAGACGGATAAGCAGAATCACCTAATAAAAAAGTTCTATTCGGGAATAACATTCTTGCGTTTGCATTTGCTGCTTCATACAATGGTGATCTTCTAAATACACGTGCATCATGGAGAGAGCCAGGCTCACCACAATAGATATTGATAAATCGCATGTTCGCGTCTACAACAGCGTGTAAATTGATAGAAAAAATTTTTTTCGATTGCAATAATCTCGAGTGTTTATTGCAAGTTTTTCTATTCGGATCTGACTAGTATCAATGGCTCCCAAAACGTTTGGAATTCCTTGTTTTGTATAAAATTCTTCACAAACTCTCGTAACGTCATGTCCCTGGGGCCATCTGATCATTGTGTCTAATTTCGTTAAAACCCAAGCTATTACTCGTCTTAAAACCCGAAACACTGATGAAATGGAAATATCGAATCTGTCTGCCAAAGTTCGCAATGGTTCCGTATTCGCCATGTACCACAAGAACAGTAAGAAGCTCAATTTTGCTGAGATTGATTTTACTCCAAAAGGATGTGATGGAATGAAATTTGATAATTCCAACTCATCTGAAATAAAAAGATTTCTTTAATATTTATGAATTAGAATTATAATAATCACAAATTATTTAATTATGAAATATGCTTTTGAAATGTTCAGTACCAATTAATTTGAATGCAGTTTTTTGTGTTAATCTCAAATGTTCTTTAAATTCTTGATCCGTCCATAAATCAATAATTTGAATATAATTTTCGATGCGATGTCTTCTTCGACCAGTAATTAAATAATGTATTAGAGGAAATAATAGTGGATCTACATCTTCCTCCTCACTACTAGCAGAAGTGATGCTATTTTGTAAGCTACTATCCGACTCATCCGTATCGCTGTTCGTGGAAGTAGAACTGCTACTTAAATTTGGCGTTTCCATTAATTGAAGGACAACATTATCAATCTACAAAATATTTATTTTAAAAAACTATCAATCTTAATGGGAATAGAAAAGATTATATTTTACTCCATCAGTTTATTGTTTCGAACTAAATCAATTAAGGAAATAATTAATTTTATCGACATAATAAAACTCACCATTATTATGTCAATGTGGAAATTATATATTCTTTCAAAATCAATTCACATAAACTCAAACACACGAGAGTTTGTACTAACTTGAGCTGACTGCTTGTCAGATCAGTCTTATCATTGTAAAAATTGATATGAGAGCTATCTAGCGATTGTGTCGGCGAATTAAAACGCGTTCCAACAAGCACCAGGGCACAGTACTCAAGTGTGTCATACAGTGTCTATCTGTGTCGTCTTGCTGGAAAGCTCCCAATGTGAGTCAAGAGATTTGTGTTCAATTCATGGCTGCCAATTATTTGACGAACATAGGGAAATTTCAAGTTGTAAAAATTAAAACACTGTAAATGTTATATATTATATATTACAATATAATTTATACAAAATGTATTTGTGTAAATTATACTTACTATGCCATTAATACACAATTTTTTAATTTTTATATAATTTTTATCAACTGTTGGGTTAGGTTAGGTTAGGTTATTATAAAGAGATGTAACAATAAAACTTTACGAGAAAAATCACTATATATCTATCTTAGGCTGCTTTCCTTTTAGGGAACACAGTCGACACTTTTGACACAAATCGACACACGACGCTTTCCATTTAGAATTTGATTCAAACTCAATCGACACTATTCGACCCTGCTCGGGAGGAGAGTTGGAATGTGCTTTTGACCGAAGAACGCATCCGTTCCCAGTATTTCGCGATAGAATCTTTGAATCTAGTACTTATCCTTATTAAGGTTTGAATTGTTTGTGCAATAAAAAATAAACAATAAAAAATAAAAATAAACTCTATTTTTATAATATATTTCGAGTGATAAAAATATTTATATACAGTATAATATATTATACATACATTTATAAAACTTGAAAACACGTTTGAGAAGTTTTACGATAAATCTTGTAAGATTAGGTATTAAAAGCAGTGCACACTGCGTATCCGTTTCTGTGTATCGCGTTCCATTTAACTGTGACAAACTGTGCTCGAGTGTGTTAACCTGTGTCGATTTGTGTCTCCTAAAAGGAAAGCAACCTATATATACATGTACCGTTTTCTGTCTGTCTGTCTGTCTGTCTGTCTGACAGAGAACTACTCCTTCATTTATGGACCAATTCTCTCGAAATTGGTACCAAAATTTCGCAAATTTATCGGAGATGGCGACGTCGAGGTCCTTTTTAGCTTTGCACCCCCACCCACGCAAACACGCATTTATTGACCTCTACCTCCACATTTATGGACCGATTCTCTCGAAATTGGTATCAAAATTTTGCAAATTTTTCGGAGATGGCGACGTTGTGGTCTTTTTTAGTTTTACACGCCCACCCACCCACGCAATCACGCATTTATTGACTTACTTCCACATTTATGGACCGATTCTCTCGAAATTGGTACCAAAATTTCGCAAATTTTTCGGAGACGACGACATCGAGGTCCTTTTTAACTTTGCACCCCCACCCACGCACCCACCCACGCAAACACGCATTTATTGCCCTACTTCCACATTTATGGATCGATTTTCTCGAAATTGGTATCAAAATTTTGCAAATTTTTCGAGGATGGAGACGATGGTAATTTTTTTAAGTTTTACACACCCAAGCACCCATCCACCCACACACCCACCCACGCAATCATGCATTTATGAACCGATTTTCTCGAAATTAGTACCAAAATTTTGCAAATTTTTCGGGGATGGCTACTATGTGGTTTTTTAAAGTTTTACACTTCCACCCACCCACCCACGCACTCACACATTTATGGACCGATTTTCTCGAAATTGGTAACAAAATTTTGCAAATTTTTTGGGGATGGCTACAATGTGGCTTTTTTAAATTTTACACCTCCACCCACACACTCACCCACGCACCCACACACGCACGCACACACACGCACGCACACGCACGCACATCTATTATATATATAAGTACCGTTTCCTGTCTGTCTGTCTGTCTGACCGAGAACTACTCCTCCATTTATGGACCGATTCTCTCGAAATTGGTACCAAAATTTCGCAAATTTTTCGGAGATGGCGACGTCGAGGTCCTTTTTAGCTTTGCACCCTCACCCACGCACCCACCCACACAAACACGCATTTATTGACCTCTACTTCCACATTTATGGATCGATTCTCTCGAAATTGGTATCAAAATTTTGCAAATTTTTCGGAGATTGCGACGTCGCGGTCCTTTTTAGCTTTGCACCCCCACCCACGCACCCACCCACGCATTCACGCATTTATTGACCTACTTCTACATTTATGGATCGATTCTCTCGAAAATGGTATCAAAATTTTGCAAATTTTTCGGAAATCGCGACGTCGTGGTCTTTTTTAGTTTTACACCCCCACCCACCCACCCACCCACGCAATTACACATTTATTGACCACGCAATCACACATTTATGGACCGATTTTCTCGAAATTAGTACCAAAATTTTGCAAATTTTTTGGGGATGGCTACTATGTGGTTTTTTTAAGTTTTACACCTCCACCCACGCACCCATCCACGCAATCACACATTTATGGATCAATTTTCTCGAAATTGGTAACAAAATTTTGCAAATTTTTGACAGTACTTACATAAATAGATATATGTATATATAAGATAGCTTTGAGGCCCGCCCTTCGCGCGGACCGAAAAGCTAGTTATATATAAAGCGCGAACTACCGGCTGTACTGAGAATTAAATAATGTTCCAACAAGCAGCTTTACACAACTCTCCAGTGTCTGACACTGTGTCTATTTGTGTCTCGTTGCTGGAAAACGCCCAAAATATCATTACTGTGATATCGTCATTATTATGGGTTGTTTTCCAGCAAGGGACACAGGCGACACAAAGTCACACAGTGTTCGACACAATGCTTTCCTACAACGACACAACTCGACACAAGTATACACAGCTAAAAAGGTGAGTCGAGAAATTTGTGTTCAATTCATAGCTGCCAATTATTTGACGAACATAGAGAAATTTCAAGTTGTAAAAATTAAGACACTGTATGTACTAGAGTCTTTTGTCGCGCTCCTTGTACGAGTCTGAGAGATCATCGAATCCGCATGATTGATCGAATTTCCGACGTTACTGTGTATACTGCAACCCACTGTAAAAATTATAAAAATGTTTTTTGCAAACATTGCGGAAACAAAATTTATTCACTTGATAATGCCCCAAAACATTTGTGTTTTTTGAAAAAATCTATTTATTTAGAAAACAATATATTATAAGCAACTGAGGATGATAAAGGTAAGTAAATATCTCTAACTTGTTTTTAATAATAAAAATGTATATTTTTGAAACATTTTGTTTTGCAGATTTACATTGTATAGATGACTCTAATTCTTCTGCAACGAAGGAACACACAACTGAGAATGATAAAGGTAAGTAAATATCTCTAACCTTTGTTTATAATATTTAAAAAAGTATATTTTGTTTTACAGATTTGATTTGTGTAGATGACTCTTCTGCAATTAATAATTCTTCTACAATGAGAGGGAAGAATCATTGTCCACATCTAATTCAACAACAAAACAACGTATAAAATATAATAAAGTACATAATTAATTAAATATGAATAATGCAACAAGTTCTTATTATTGCAGATGCTCTTTGGACTCGAAATGCAATTTTAGCATTGCTGGCTCTCTACGAAGCAAAAGTTAATATGTATGCTGGATAATCCTAAAAGAAGAGGAAAAATTTGGCAAGAAATTGCTATTGATTTACTAGAAAATTACGTATTGAGGTATTTATTTTTTATAACTATTAAAATGGTTTATCATTTAATTTCATTAAATTTTAAGTAAGAAATTACATCTTATTTGTATAATATTATTATATTTGAATTATTTTGTCTACAAATTAAATTAATTAATTTTTGTTATAGATGACAAGCGATCAAGTAAGATGGAAAATAAACGCTTTACTAAAAAAAATATAAGGAAGTAATCGACAATTTTTCTAAATCTGGGAGAGGAAATATTGAATTTGAATGGTTTCAACTTATGGATGATATTTTTGGTAAAAATAAAGATATTACCAATCAAAACTACTACTGTATCATCCAAAGTTTGCAGTAAAAAAAAGATAAAGCATCAACTTCTCAACCATCTGAAAAAAAAGGCTTCTTGAATCTTCATGTTTACCATCAACTACTCAACATTTAGAAAAAAAAGTCGTCTTCAATCTTCAAGCAAATCACCCAAAAATACCACTGCAGATCCATTATCTCTTTCAGTAAATCAGACTGATATTAATCCTAAACAGAAGAAACATTCATCTTGTGGAACAGCTTCCAAAATCGCCAAAACTAAAATTGAGTTGGAAAAACAATGGCTTGCATTTAACAATGAAGCGAGAACGTGACGTATGAAAGATGAGAAAAATGCTACTTTATGAAAAACAAAAAAGAATTAATAAAATTTAAAAAAAACAACTTGCATTTAAAGAACAAGATGAGCTTCAACAGCGACGCGAAATTGTAGAAAACAAATTAAAAGGAAAAAGATATTATACGCTGAAATATTAGAAGTTGAAAGGCAAAAATATAAAGTTTTGAAAAGATATTTGAATAACAAGGAAAATGTTCAAAATGTGTCATCTGAATCAGATTAAGGTAAACAAATATATGTTATATTTCATGAAAGTAATCTTTATTTATTTAAATAAGATAAATAATTTTATAATTCGACCTAACTAGCAATGGCTTAAACGAGTTAAGTTAGAAGAATACTCATAGGGAGACGTGTCTCTTGGTACGAGACTACAAGAATCCCCTGATATCATACAACTATCTCGTAAATAAATAGGCGAGAAAAATATAGGTCCGAAAAGTCGCTGAAGCGGGAGTCGAACCCGCGTCTTTCGCTTGCCGGGCGACTGCTTTAACCATCTAAGCTATTCAGACCCTTTTTCTCGCCTATTTATTTACGAGATAGTTGTATGATATCAGGGGATTCTTGTAGTCTCGTACCAAGAGACACGTCTCCCTATGAGTATTCTTCTAACTTAACTCGTTTAAGCCATTGCTAGTTAGGTCGAATTATAAAATTATTTATCTTATTTAATTAATGACTAGCGACATTAAAAATTATTAATTAGTTGTTTATTTATTTAATTAATTGTGTTTTTATTTTAGCTTGCAGTAAAGAAGCCAGTCTATCAACTACTCAACATTTCAAATAACATCTTCATTAATATCCAATCCAATCACCCAGACCAAAAAGATCAGTGCAAATCTATTATCTAATTAAAAGATAAATTACAAGGTTAATTAATTACAAGGCTAATAAAGTACAAAGTTAAGTTAAAATGCAAAAGTAAAAGTACAAAATTTAAGTTAAAATATAAAAGTAAAAGTATAAAGCTTAAGTAAAATAATTTTTTTTCTGAAATATTTATTTCTGTTATATTTTTTAATTAATATAATTATATTTAAATATATGTATAAGTTTAAGTGAGGCAATAAGCTTACAACAAGTTGTCAAGAAGTTTAAGTTTGATATTAACTTTATGCCAAATATTATATCAGAATGTTTGCAATTGTTTGGATCTGACCATTTCACAAACGAATTAAAATTAAAAGCCGCTAAGATACCGCCCGGCTGAGGCAATCTATCGCATCATTATTGTTCTCGTCAAATCGGTTGTTTTTGGATGACAACGAGTCAAGCTAAACACGCGGGCGAACAATAAATGTTTAGCGTTATTATTTGTCGTATTTGTTATACTTAAAGTCCCGAAAATGAAGGTGAGGCTCAAGGCAAGCACGATATCTCGGTTTGTAAATACGGCGCGTGCGAAAGCGAAAGCGCGGACATCGATCCCGACGTTTTTTGGGCGGTCGATAAGGGGGTCGATTCTGTATCTAAAATCTAGTGAAAATGCTAAAAGTGAGCGGTTGCCGCGATTCAGTAACTTTCATCATGGTGAAAATGTGAGCCATCTCACGGGAGTTCGTTCGACAAGAAATTTCTTGTCGAATAGTGAAATCCGAGGGTGAAAGACTGAGAGATAGAGCGAGAGTAAAATCATAGACAGCGTCGTGACGCGTTTTTGACAGTTTATAAAAGGTTAAGTGTCGTTGCTTTGTTTATAATTCTCATCGTCGTGTTCATGTTAACATTTTGTCTATTAAAGAACATTAAAGAATATTAAAGAATTATAATAGTTAATCGAAAATTTGTGCTTCCGTTTATTTCGTTTTTCTCATTGTTTTGTGGACCGTAATCCTCACGCGCCGTTTACAGTTTGTTGCATAAATTACTTTTTGTGTGTGCTTTTATAAATAAAAGTTTTTATGCATATAAATATAATTATATTTTTTTTTGACTAAAAAGTATAATTATATTTTTACTTATTAAAAGCTATACAAACTTTCCTTTCTCTCTTTTTTATTTTTGACGAAAATTATTTTTATCTCTTATTTTGTACACTATGATCAAAAAGTTCCGGGAATTGGTAAATAAAACAGATTTTTTGTTAATTTTCGGGTACATTTATTTTATCGCCTTCAAAGTAGCATCCATCTGAAGCGATGCACATATGCCAACGCTTAACCCATTCATCCATACACTTTTCATAGTCCGATGAAGGAATGGCTTTCAATTCCCTCGTCGCATTTTCTTTTATTTCATCTATGCTCGAAAATCTTTTTCCACGAAGCGGTAATTTAAGTTTTGAGAACAGGAAAAAGTCGCAGGGTGCCATATCCGGAGAATACGGTGCTTGTTGGATGGTATTTACTGCGTGTTTGGTCAAATAGTCGGCCACAATGCGTGCTTTGTGAGAGGGAGCGTTATCATGGTGCAAAATCCAAGAATTGTTTTTCCATAATTCCGGTCGTTTTCTACGCACAGCATCTCTCAAACGCCTCATTATGCCCAGATAATACTCCTTATTGATTGTTTGACCCGTTGGCAAGTACTCATAATGAACAACGCCTCGATAATCAAAGAAAACAAATTCCCGGAACTTTTTGATCATAGTGTATATATGTATGACTCTAAAAACTCTAAAAACTCTGCAAATGTTTTATTTTGAAATGTATTTTTTAAATTAATGCTCGCGCACAAGCATTTTGAGAAAATCTGAACATGGCTAATTGATGTATTCTATAATTGTGTTGTAGCGCCGAGAAAAGGAATTTATTCGCAACAGTTGTAACAGCTGTTTTTTAAATGGTAAACCTTCAAACATTTGTGATTATTATTTTAGGTACAGTTTCTGTACGTACAAAACGTTTTTCCCCACACTAGCAAATCTAGTGATTTCGTATTTTCACTTCGTATTTTCACTACGTTACAGAATCGCGCGAACAAATTCACGTGAGATGAAAGTGTGAGAAGTGAGTGATCTCACTTGAGTTAGGGATCCTCTAGTAAGGGATAAGACAAAGCCGCCATTAGTGGGATAAATCGACGGAAGTCGACAAATGAATAACGCAAGAATCTTTAAATTAATTCATATCATCGCGTTTTTACATCGCGTTTGTTTTATTTTTACATATTCGATGTAACATTTCTACGCGACAGTAACATAAGTTTAAAAAATTATAAATTAATAATATATAATATATAATATATATTATATATTATATATTATATATATATATATATTATATATATTATATATATATTATATATATATTATATATAGTATATATTATATATATATTATATATAATATATAATATATAATATAATAACAGTAACATAAGTTTAAAAAATTATAAATTAATAATAATAATTTTTTTTATAAAATACATATTTTATTTGTGTATCACATATTGTATATCACAAAAAACAAATGTTGCGTATACATTTAGCATTAGTTTAAATTTTAATTATTTAGTTTTAGCTGTTTACATCAGAATTATTTTATATAATAATGCATGGCCATCGTTTTACTAGATCTTATATTTGTTTGCTTTTCTTTGGCATTTTTCTTTTGTATATTTTTTGATTTTATTCTAAACCTAAATAAACAAAATATTCTAATTATTCTATCCTTTATTTGGTGGCAGTTTGGCACAGTAAAAGGCAATGTTTTAAATTGCAATATAAGAATCTTTTTTAAATCACAATCAGAACGCAAATCATCGAAATAACTCCTAAAAACTTTTTCCATTTCTATAAAAAAAATTAAATGTTGGTGGATTAACAAAAAATAATGAGTCATGGTTAGTAATCTTTTTTAAACGCGTAAGCCGAGCTATTTATATATAGTAGCTATTTATATATAGCTATTTATATATATTTATATATAGAGCTATTTATATATAGTAGGTCTTTTTAAACCTAAAAAATTAACACATCTGTTACAAAATTTTTGATTTTTTGTAATTCGAGAAATTATATATCCAGCCATGTAATATAAGCAATTTAATTTTATATTATTAATTTCAATGTTTTTATCAGGTAATTTTACGACTGTTTCTGATTTATTTTTATCTGTATTTTCTACTTTCTGTGTTTCTTTTCTTTTTTGGAGAATTTCTAAAAAGTCTGAAAAAAATATTCGATCATCTTCCTCGTAATTACTATTACTAACGTTTTTCATAAATTGAGAAACTGTAATAATTTTTAAATTATCTTTAAATTGCACACAATTTAGCACTTTTTGTTTACTTCTCACAATACAAAATATATTTTCAATACAATCTTGAGAAAATCTGGCGCTTAAAACAAATTGGAATTGTCTTTCATTTAATAAATATGTTGATATTTCTAATAACGAGGTAGTAGATATCGCGCAAGATTTTTGAAAAGGTTTCCAGCTCCCAAGGAGAACACATAAGTCAAAATGATGTCAAAATGACATCTTTCAAAAGTCAGTTCTATAAGTCATGATGACGTCATTATGGTTCCTGGCAAGGACGGTTTTGTAACGTCATAAAACTAAAATTTTTAATGAATAAAGTGAAATAAATATATTTATATATATATGATAATTTCAATCAATAAGTGCCAGGCAATCTCCTCGCAGAAAAAATTATGTTTTCGGAAATATGCGAATTAAAATCCTGAAAGTCAAAATATCGTCATATAATGATTTTATGACGAGTCACTGTACAGTCATTTTGGGGTCATGATAGTTTAGTGATCAAACTCTGATATTTTCCCGTCATCTTGATGTCACAATGACATCATCTTGACTTTTTGTTCTCCTTGGGCTGTTGTTTTCACCCACTTGTAACTCAGTAAAAAATGCAATACTTTCTTTAAGAAAAGATGTAGTTTCTTCATATTTAGCTAAATTTCTTTTACCTAAAGCTAAACTGGGATGGCGTACTGTCATTAATTTGAACCATCGAGAAACATATCCGACAAACCACGAAGCAGTCTTATATTCGTTATTATTATGTTCTTCAGACATAAACTTAAATGCCGCGCTTACGTCGTGATTAAAAACATTTGTTGCGCTACTAACACGCATTTTTAAAAAGTTATTTTTATCATCTAAATATTTATCCTCAAGATTTGGCGTTAACATAAATTCTAGATCTTTTTGATAAGATATTAATTCTTTAAAAAGATGAAGTGTAATTATATTTGTCGGTAAATTATATTTTATTACAAATGACTCGGGAATTTTAAAAAACTTATTATTTAAAAAACCGCTTTTAACATTTTTAAACGCATGTGGAACATCACTAAAAAACCAAAGTTTTCGTTTTTTATCACACGGGTGCTCGCAAAAATTAGATACTTTACAATATCTATCCGCATTAATATTAAAAAATTTCCACATTCCCTGATTTCCAGCACCCATATCAGAAGTGACTGAATGAACACGGAGGCCTAATTGTTCTGCTCTTTGAATAACATTTAGAATAACTTTGCTCAAGAGTTCTCCACTCAAACTTTTATCTGTGAAGTGGTAAGCAACAATTTGCTTCCACCGACTTCCTATTCCTGCGAGCATATTTATTAAAGCTTGGCAAGCTCGTCGCTGGATATCAAGCGGTAAAGTGACATGACCCAAAAAACAATTAGTTGAGTTATTGAAAACAATACCTGATGTAATGGCCATTTCATCTAAAAATAAAACACAGTCTTTATCAATTTCTTCAAAATAGATGACTTTCATGGATAAAAATTGAAAAACTTCATCAATTAATCCGGGCTCAAATTTCATATGTTCCATTTTTCGTGTTAAAGTTCGTTCAGATGGTAAGGGATGTCCTTGATTAAGAAGTTCTTTATATCCCGACGATCCGCAGGCAAATTTTAATTTGAGTGCTTTCATTAAAGTAGCGTTACACCATTTAGGGATTTTTTTATATTGCGCAGTTAGCAGTTTTAACTGATCATCGAATAAATTAGAAATTGATGTCTTAAAAGAAGATGTCTTCGTGTTATTTACTTTTTTTTTAAGCATATGTAATTTCTGTAAAGTGCGTTTGTGTTGCGTCTTCATAGCTTTTATAATTCTTTCTTTTCTTTGTAATAATTTTTGTAATTTGTCTATTTTTTCAGAACAGGTCTTGAGATGTACAGCTATAAATAAAATTTTTATTAATAAATAAATTGTTAAATAACTCAATACTTATTTTCTCGAAATAAAATAATTTTTAAAGATCAAAACTATATATAATTCGATTCTTTAAACATGAAAATTCAATGCTTTAATCAGAGTTAATTTGTTACTTATTTTTAATTATTTTAATTGAATTAATTTTAATGAATAAATACATTTACAGAGCTGTTCGTTTGCTCCGGTGTCTTTCTCGATTACATCAGGCATATTTGATTGAATTTGTATTAGTCGTATTTTCATGGCGTTCTGAACAATGTTCTTCTGAAACTAAATTAATTTATAGATATATAAAATATAATTTCAATTAATATTTATAGTCTTATTTTTCTTATTAATCTTATGTACTTGGAATATCTGTAGAACACGATGCAGATGGAATTTCTTCTATAGAACACGATGCAGATGGGATTTCTAACGATTCATCATTTTCATGTAACTTATTATTATTAACTTTAAAAATACTTTGAGTAAACGGCTTTATGACTGAAAAAATTGATAATTATAAAGATATAAGAATGTGTTTTTTTTTTTTTCGTTTTTTAATAGTCATTAAGGCAATTTTAATATTACCAATTAAAGGAAGAACAGGTTTATGGAACAGAGTCGGAATAGCATTTGGTTTTAACTTTTTTTCAAAAATTTGTTGATTTTCCCACATGTCCTCGGAAAAATGAATCTATTTAATAATAATTATTAATAAATTATTTATTATTAATTATTTATAACTAAATTCAGAAAAATTTATAAATTAATAAATTCTTCAAAAAAATAATAAATATATGTACCACATAATGTAGAATATTTATTAGGAATCTATTCAGCACGATCTACATTGTCAACCCATTTTTTTCTACGTGATGGAGATTTCGGAAAGTGGCACATTTTAAATCCACTTTTACTCAAATTTTTACAGTTTTTTGCTTCGCAATATCGCATATTAACATTATGGTTATGTACTGATTGTACTTCTACATATATATGATTTAAACAAAGGAAGTGTCCCACGAATGGCGGCCGACCAATCCGCAGTTTGCAGCTCGTTGTCTTATCCCTCACTAGAGGATCCCTAACTTGAATTACAGAATCGACCCCCAGCTGTTAGCGCGATATCGGCGTGAGGTCTCGTAAAATAATAACACGTTGCGCACGCGACTTGAGAAAACCGAGCGACAAATTCCAGATACCAAAATCCGTTATCTCAGACCGCTTTTTGCTCTCTCAGTATACAGATCACACACATCGTGCAATTATAACCACTTGTCTGTCGCTCGCAGATCGCAACAATTAGAGCGAGTATTCGTACGCGCCCTCGAAGTCGCTCGCTTTGACACGCGCTCTCGCTACGGTGACGGAAATCACGCCGCGAAGTCGCTCGCTTCAGCTATCGCGTCATCGCGTTCAAATTGTATTTTTTTTTCTTTTTCTTCTGTTTTTAATAAGTGTAATAAATTGTAACTGTCAGACAATCAAACGAGCCCTTTTCTCATTTTTGTTCATTCCGTTGAGATTCCGTTCCACTCCGCACGCTTTCGAGTTCAATTTCGCGGTGCACAAAACAGCAATAAAATTATATGTAGTGCAATAAACATTTGTTTATTCTTGAAAAAGATACATAGGGTTTTAATTATTCCTAATTATATTACTCTGCATTATTATTTGTCAAAAAACGTGTATATGAACATATGTATAAAATCAAATTGAGGTTTAAAGCACTTTTAAACCAGAGAACTTAAGAAGACTATATTACTGCGGAAAAATTTCATGGAAGAGTCGAGTTCTTCGATCTAATACTCCAATATTAGGTTCTATAATTACATTTTATTTAAAATATTTAAAATATTTAAAATATTTTCGTCATGATATTCAGGAAAATCATATGTATCATTTTTATCGATACAATAGTTATGTAATATACACGCTGCGACTACTACATTAATAATAAATGGCATTTGACGGTACTCATTAAAAAATTTAATACGTCTAAAGCGCCCTTTTAAATTGCCAAATGCTCTTTCGACTCACATTCGTGTTGATGAAAGCATATAGTTGAATTCTATCTGTTGAGGAGTTAAATGACCGTTATCTTTGTATGATGGAACAAGCCATGGCAAAGAAGGATATGCTGAGTCACCTATTAAAAAAGTTTCACCAGGAAATAATTGTATTTGATTAGCAAATGCAGTTTCATACATTAGTGATCTTCTGAGGAAACGTGAATCATGCAAAGAACCAGGCTCGGCACAATATATATTTGTGAATCGCATATTTGCATCTACAACAGCTTGCAAGTTAATTAAAAAATGTTTTTTTTATTGATATAATCACGAGCATTAGTCGCAGGTTTTTGTATTCTAATGTGAGAGCTGTGTCAATTGCTCCTAAAACATTTTGTATTCCTCGTTTAGTAGAAAATTGTTCACATACAATTCTAACATGTTGTCCTTGTGGCCATCTGATAACCGTATCCAATTTAGTCAGAAGCCAGTTTACAATTCGTCGTAAAATCCGAAATACGGATGAAATTGAAACATCAAATCTATCAGACAAGGTCCGTAATGGTTCGATATTTGCAATATACCATAAAAATAATAAAAAGCTCAGTTTTGCAGAAATCGGTTGTGTTCCAAAAGAATGTAATGGAATATAACCAGAAAATTCCAATTCATCTAAAAATAAATTTTATTATTTTATACTTTTGCATAATGTAACTAATATTTAGTTATTGATTGAAAACTTAGACATTCATTGTTATACCAATTAACATTTGTGCAGTATGTCGATTTATTCTCATATGTTGTTTAAATTCTTCATTAGACCAAGAGTTAATAAGTTGAAGATAATTTTCGATACGGTCTCTCTCTCTCTCTCTCTCTCTCTCTCTCTCTCTCTCTCTCCCCTCCCCCCCCCCTCTCTCTCTCTCTCTTCTCTGACTACTTGTCAAAAATTTTAACAATGGAAATAGTAACAAATCTTCATCTTCATTGCTTGATGATTTGATGTTATCTGTATTATCACTACTACTAGTACTACTTGATTCATTCAAACTAGTACTTGAAGAAGTAGAACTAATAATTAAATTAGATTTTTCCATTAATTGACAAATAAATCTATTATCGTTATTCATCTGAAAAAATTAAAATATTTAATTTATAATTTCCCATACAGCGCACATTGTTGCAGAAAGCTTTCAGAAAGATTTCAAAATCATTTCAACGTATCACATTTCATGTGCAACATTTCTGAAAGGATTATTCAATATGTCAAATAAAATGATGCAACAGAAATGTTTCTAAAATCTATCACATGCAGTAAATTTGAAAAAATAATGTGAGTGTTGCGAAAAGCTATCGCATGAAATAATTTTGGAAACTGCGAAGTGATTTTAGTTCGTTCATTTACCGCTATGCGACGTGCGATGCGCTAATCTATCTCGTATTTAAGTTTTAGTCATGAGAATTATATAAAGCTTGCAAAGAGCGGCTAATAAGATTAAAGATATACTCTACTTCAGTTTAATTTCTGATACCACCTCAACGCAGGAACTTCAAATATTAAAATTGGTTGTTTATAAATCGGACAGATAAATGTCCGCTGAATGAACAAAAATCGTCTGTTCATTATCTACTCAAGATGTAGCGTTAAATATTTGCAATCCTCTGAATATAATAAATTTAAATATCATTTCTGAAGTATTTTAAATTTATTTCAATAAGAGTTTTGTAATCTGTTTGCAATATTACAAAAAAGTTTCAGAATTATTTCAATTAGCCTTCAGCAATATTTCAAAAAAGTTTCAACCATTTCAGTAACCTTTTGGCAATATTTCAGAAAGGTTGCAGATTTGTTAGTAACCTTTCAACAACCTTTCTATAAGGTTTCAAGTGCAAGAATCGCGGACATTTTGCTGTTCCAGAGCTGTGTCAGAGCTATTGCAGAAACATTTTGCAATGTTTATGATATGTTTCAATCCATCATATGAAATATTTCTAAGATATCTCTGAAAGGTTTCTGTGCTGTATGGGTACAATGTAGAATAATAATCGCTGTTGTACAATGTCGCTAAATGAACGCAAGTGAGAGAGCGATAGAATGTCACAGCGAGCGCACTCACCCAAAAAAATTGACCACGCATTAAAACAATCCGAGAAACGGAACGTACGTATAAAAGTTGTCCAAGTCCCTTATAAAAAAGGGCATGTAGACGCGAGAAGTGCGCGTTTGGAGTCGAAATATATCGGGCGTATTGTTGCCGCTTTTCCGCGTATGTGATTGGTGATTTCATCGAGTTCGTCGTTCGGTGATAGTTTGATGACAATTCGGTGACATTTCGTGTACACATCGTGAGCGGGGTTAGTAAATATCAATCATTGGACATTGTGATATTAACGTACATATTATTTGTTAATTCATTAATTTAATATAATATTATTTAAAATATATTTATAAAAATGTGTGTTATGTGCCTTTGGCCGATACACGGCATCCCTATGAGAGAAGCTATTGAGAATCCGCGTTAACTCTTCCCCTCTTCCTCCTTCTGCCCCTGATAGAGCATGCGCGGGTCACCTGCTGCGCAGCGGAAGCTGCGTCTCTCGTCATAGCGTTGAGTTTTTTCCGCCATATTAACACGCAATTTTTGTTCTCTAACAAATTAATTACAATTTTGGATCCCAAAGGTTGTAAAGTCGTGCGCGATCTTTTGCAAAAGAGAATGTCGGGTTCGGAAGAATCACCGGCTTGCTCAAGCCAGCGTGACAAAGAGATAAGTGACAGTGAATCATACGATAGGCGAAGCAGTGTAAAAAGTTCAGACGAGCAGGTTAGACGTCAAGGACGAAAAAGAGGATATTTTAATCTGGTAGATTACGAGGACGACTCCGACAAGGAGAACTCAGGCCCTTCATCAAAAAGATCTCACAGTTACTCGGCCAACCCATCTTTGGAATCTTTGCAGAACCAGGTTAACTTCTTAACATCTTTGTTATGGCAGAAACCGGCCGCTACATCTGTAAGTACATCAATGGGAATCAATCAAACCTTTTTGGAGAGGCCGGGGACAAGTCTTGATACAAGAAGGTTGGAGGTCTTGGGGTCTTTCAAGACCGACGTTAACGAGAGAAGACGTCTCTGTCCAGCGAATAAAGATCGACTGGAGATATTCAACGGATTACAGCGATTTGGATCTGTAGACTGGAAAGAGGTTAAATATTCAAAAGCTCTTAGATCCTTTCTAGCATCTCCAGGATTTACAGATCTCAGGGTGAATGAAGAATTATGTCACTTGGATAGGAAAAAAGATCTATTACTACCAATAGACCGAGTTTTAGGAGGCCTTTGCAATGCAGTCCTGGAACAGAAAGAATTATTACAGAGTGGTCTCCAGGGTATCGTAGATTGGGCTTTTGCGAACCCAACAAGCTTATCTCCTGAGGCATTATTTGACAGACTGTTTTCAGTTTTCGGACCAGGTTCTCAGATATCTAAGACGTCAGATCAGATTCTACAAACTATTTGTGGAAAGAGAGCCAAAGCTATTGAAGGGAGAAGAGACCAACTTTTGGGAGGGCTTCCAATTAAGACCACTCAGTCAGCACTGCGGAAGATTCCCCCAAGCGCGGAATACCTTTTTGAGAAAGAAAGTCTTCAAGCGTTAATTCAATCATTGGGAGGCTCACAGATATGGCTGAACTTTCCTACATACTTATCGAGCAAGAAGCCTTCGACCAGAAAGGACACCATACAACCGAGATCCAATCAGTCCTTTCGCACGGGCAGAACATCCCAGAACCCGAGGGAGGTTTTCACCACGCAACGGAATCCCTTCAAGGTCAGGAGTGGAGTTAAAAAAGAGTCCAGAGGTAAATCCGAGGATTTCTCCCGGAGGAAGACAGGTAAATGACTATGTAGCAGTTCGAGACTTTTCAGGAGGTCAGCTGCTAGCCTTCCAAGAAAGATGGAAGGAATTAGGAGCGCCTCCGCATGTTCTAAGATTGATTACAGGGGCCAGAATCTCATTAGTCTCAAAGCCTCGCATGATCAGCAATTGGAGGCACTCTCGGTTCATCACAAGACTATCACCGGAGATGTCAGAACAAATAGCTCTCCTAAAACAGCAGCGGATACTAAAACGTCCCAAAAGAGAAGGTCCAAGTTTTGTATCAAGGATGTTCTTAGTAAAGAAGAGCAGCGGGGGTGTGCGGCCCATTTTCGACCTGAGAGGTCTCAATGCTCATGTCAGAATAAGGAAATTTCAGTTGATCTCACATTACAAAATTCCAGAATTTTTGCAGGGCAACGATTATATGACCAGGATCGACATAGCACAGGCATACTTCCACGTACCAATTGCCGAGAATCATCAACAGCTTCTCCGTCTCGTATACGACAAGGAGCTTCTTCAGATGACGAGCTTGCCCTTTGGCCTCTCATCTGCCCCTCATACCTTTGCGGTTATAACGAACTGGGTTGCAGAGACCCTTCGCTCGCGAGGTATGAGGATAATCGTTTATCTGGACGACTTCCTCCTAGCCTTTCAAAACAGAGACAAGCTGGACTCCCAGACGAAGGAAGCAGTAGGCCTGCTGGAATCTCTAGGCTGGCACGTCAATCACACCAAATGTGTTATGACTCCAAGCCAGGAAATAGAATTTTTGGGAGTAATCTGGAACACTTGTAAGAACCGGATCATTCTCCCAGAGAAAAAGGTACACAAGATCACGAAGCTCGTCACGGACATTCGCTCCAGGAGCAGGGCTACATTAAAACAGGTTCAATGCCTTTTGGGTCTCCTCAACTTCGCCAATTTCGTCATCCACAGAGGTCGGCTTCACTGCCGCTATCTTCAAAGATTCTGCACGACCTTCAGACAGAGGAGATGGAGGGAAAGTCGGTCGATTCCCAGGGCAGTAGATGCAGAGCTGCAGTGGTGGTGCAAAGCCACGACCTCCACCTCCGACCTCCACAAGAGAGAGATCACGCATTTCCTAACCACAGACGCGGCAGATACAGGATGGGGAGCTCAATTGAATGGCACCTTTCTCTCAGGAAACTGGTCAACAGAGCAGAAGAAGTGGCACTCGAATCGCAAGGAGATGTACGCAGTTTATGCATCGATAAAACAAGAGGCGCAGACCCTCCGGAAAGCTCACATCCTCTTACAAACAGACAATTGTACACTAGTGGCCTATATCCAGAAGGAAGGGGGCACGAGGTCTCTAGATCTTCTCAATCTCACGCTCCAATTACTGAGATTAGTGGACAGCCTCCAAATAGAGCTATCAGCGGCCTACCTCCCGGGGAGATACAACGGCATTGCAGATCGTCTTTCCAGGAAGATGGCTCTGCCGGAGTGGCATCTCCTCCCAGAAGCGACAAACCAGATCTTCAAAAGGTGGGGCGTGCCAGACATCGACCTCTTCGCATCAGCAGAATCAGCAGTAGTCGGGCGCTATGTATCCAGAGACTCGAGAGATCAGTGCGCTTACTTTATAGACGCATTTAGTCGTCCATGGGAATGCAAGCTAGGATGGGTGTTCCCACCACCCAGCCCGATACCCAGAGTCCTAGCCCACTTAAACAAATGCAAAGGACAGGTATTGATCGTGGCACCCAGGTGGGAGAGGACATTCTGGATGCCAGACCTGGAGAGGAGGAGCAAGGAACCTCCGATGATCATCGAGAAACTAGAGGAAGATAGATGTCACAACGCAACAGCCTCCCCCAGAGGTAGATCGCCTTGGTCTCCAAGTGTGGAAGATTGGATGTGGGGACACCTAGTCCAGGATTGGTCTTCTGAAGAGAAGATGCTAGTTACCAGGAGCTGGCGCCTATCTACGCTGGGGACATATAAAGCTCCCATCCAGAGATGAATTGACTGGTGCAGAGACAACGGCATTGACCCTGGAAATCCACAAGGCAGGGACTTAGGAAGATTTTTGGCAAATCTTTTCATCACAAAGAAATTTGCTTACAGTACCATCTTAGTCCATAAGTCAGCAGTTACCACTTTCTGCTCTGGGAAGTCGACTTTACCCCTATCATCAGACTTTCTAGTACGCCAGGTCTTAAAAGCAATTTCCCTAGAGAAACCCAAGGAGACGAGAGCAGAGATCTGGGACGTTCAACGACTACTGGACTGGTTGAGCACAGGAACGCAGAACCTATCCTTTTTTGAGGTCTCGAGAAGAACGACAACTTTACTTTTGTTGGTCTCGGGACGTCGCATCCAGGATCTCACTTTATTAAAGATATCGAAGAACTTCTTAACAAATCTCGGAGATACGATAATTCTATGGCCGGTTTTCGGCTCAAAGACCGATCGAGGGCATTTCAGACAGTCAGGATGGAAGCTATCAAGACACCCTAACATTTGGCTTTGTCCAATCACCTGGATCAGAGCTCTTCTTAAGAGATCAGAGGAGAGACGAGCAAATACAGGATTGAATGAACTTTTTATCACTGTAGCAGGCCCAGTCAAAGCAGCTTCTAGGACAACAATTGCTGGATGGGTCCGTTCTGTTTTAAAGGAAGTAGGAATAGATTCTTCTCCGGGAAGTGTTCGAGCGGCAGTAGCTTCCCGTGGCTGGCTGGACGACCTGCCAGTCACGGATGACCAGGACATATTAGACAGAGGAAACTGGAGATGCGTTGAGACCTTCAGAAAACATTATTGCAGAGAGATATCGAGTACGAACCAAAGCAGTTCTAGTCCAATATTTAATAGCTTTTCACCAATATAAAAAGAAAAGAAAAGGGCATTTATTTTTTCTTTTAAATACTATTTTTGATAGGTTGAGGAGAGTTTACAATAAACAAGAATTAAATTATTCTCAATGTATAGATTTATCTACTCCTTTTCTGACCCTTTTTCAGCATCACATAGCGTTGAGTTGGTCACCAGCAGATACCAAACACGTCTCTCATAGGGATGCCGTGTATCGGCCAAAGGCACATAATGCAAGTGTTTTGAACTCCAACAAAACACGTATTATGTGCGGGAGCCGATATATTAAATATCCACATATTAAATATTTTATTAAATATATAAAATACAGTTGAAAAAAACATTTTTCTTACTATACAAACATAATACATACATTTATTGTGATTTTAATTTTAAAATTATTATAACTGTGATTAAAATATTTTCTAGAAAAAAAATATTTGCTATTTTATGCTGTGTGTATTATGTATGTTAAACGCTTTTCATAAGTTTGAAACTTAATCGTATACGCATTACTTTTAAATTACAGCTTAAAAAATAGATTTCCTTATACATTTCAAATTTATTTTATATACGTGTTGCTTTGTATTATTATATTACTATGACAGTCATTTGAGCAAAAGTTATGTTTCATTTTATTATGTTTTTTTTATATGTAATGTATATGTATAAAATAAAGTTTATATGAAATACAAGTTTAACACAATTGCAATAAAAAGTTTATAGTATATCTGCGTTATATCCTCTATGAATGTATTCCTTTTGCCATGGTACTTCACCTTGTGGTGATGACGAATATTCAGATAAAATATCTCTTAGAATATAAGCTTCTCTTACTGCTCTATGTACATTAGTATGTCGCAAATTATTTACATTATTTACATTAGATCTCCATGCACCTTGTATAACACATCCTGTGTTGTCTTCAGTGTCTATATAATTTGAAGGACAATAAGTATCTGCAGCTGTTATGTCATTATTTTCAGTCATTGGAAAATTATGTAAGTTTATTCCAGCCATTATTATTGTATCTATATATTTTAGGCTTAAACATATAATTTTTTGAAAAATCCTCCATCTTGAGACCAGAATACCGAATGTATTTTCGATAATACGTCTAGCTCTTGATAAACGATAATTAAAAATAGATTTTTCCTCATTCAAGAATTGTCCAGGATAAGGTCGCATAATTCGTTTCGATAAAGGAAATGCCGCATCGGCTACAAAAAAATAAGGCATTTCTATATCTGTTAGATGTAACTTACAATTTTCTACAGGTATATCAAGATCATCATTCTTTAAGCGCTGTCCAAATTCTGAATGTGCAAAAATTCCACCATCACTTGCGCTGCCATATGAACCACAATCTACTACTGTAAATTTATATTGATGATCACATGCAGCTAATAATACAATACTGTAGCTTTTTTTATAATTAAAGTACAGATTGCCAGAATTAGGAGGTGCTTTGATGACAAAATGCTTGCCATCAATCGCACCTACGCATTTGGGAAAATTCCAATGATCCCAAAATCCAGTAGCTATTTTTATCCAGTCTTTTTTTTTAGGTGGCTTTAGATATATAGGACTTAAAACTTTTACTATCTCTCTGCATGTTTCTTTAATAATTTGGTACACAGTTGATTCACCTATTCGATGTGCAAATGCAATCGAAGTTACTTGGTCCCCCGTTGCAAGAAATCTAAAGAAAAAACAAAATAGCAAACACGTACAAACGCATACAAAAGATTAATTTAAAAAAAACATAAGTTAAAGAGAATAAAGTAAAATTATAACTTAAAATTAGTTTATAAAAATTAAATTAATTTACCTAAGCGTAATGAAAAGACGTTCTGCTGATAATGCTCTCCAATTTCTTTTCTCTAAGTGAGGTCCCAATATATCCAATAATTTATTAAAAGTAAATAAATTCATTCTTGTGTACTTAAAAAACATAGTCGCATCTTCTTTCAATTCTTGACAAAGATTTTGAAAATCACCTAATAGTTGTCGACGCATATATATAGGACGTACCCATAATCGTTTTTTCTTAACTTGTTTACGCTTTCGTAAAAATATATAACTTGTTGAAACTGTCAAAACGTAAATACAGGGTGTCCGGTAATAATCGCCCCACCTGTCGTATGCAGGTAGAGCGGGTTAAACCGAGTAGGAAAGTTCTCTACCGTTTTGCAATCTTTGCAATAATTAATGAGAAATAAATTAAAGAAGATCAGCCAATCCACGCGAGTAAAAGCGCGCGGCGAGAAAAGACTGCCCACGCGGGGGCATCCAGCATTATGCATCACTCGTATATAGCTATTGTCCTTTGTAGAAATCTCCTCCCCTCTTCATCGTGCGCCTAGCAACCGCGTAAACATTATGTTATCTGTTTTCGCCGCGCGCTTAATATCGCGTAACAGTGGGAAGTCTCTTCTCGCTGCGCGCTTGAACTCGCGCGGATTGGCCGCTTTTTACAAATTAATTTCTCATTCATTATTGCGAAGATTACAAAACGGTAGAGGACTTTCCTATTCGGTTTTACGCGCTCTACCTGCATGTGACGGGTGGGGCGATTATTACCGGACACCCTGTATAATCATACGTATCCATTTTTCGTCGCGAGTGGTTATGTCTATGTTATGTCTATATGGTCTATGCACATTTGTATAGATTGAATATCTTTCTTATGCTTATGTCTATGTTATGTCTATGTTCTATGCATTTTGTGTGTGATGGCCTTAAGGCGGGGAGCACACAAATTTGTGTGACGTCCCGCCATTTTTTCGAACCCCTATTTTCAATAATAACTAACCAACATTTTTATTTAGAAATAAGTTAACAATTATGTAATCTATTCGCGCTATTCTTAAATATTAGTTATTCTTATTATTGCTTATCTGCTATCAATTGGTTATTATTCTTATCGCATACGCCTATTCTAACTTAAAAATTAAATATACTTTTGGTTATAAATGGGAAATCCAAGATTTCCCCATGACAAGACCAATGAGCGAGCTTTAGTTTAAGAACTAGCGACGCGACCAATCAAGCGCAATCACTAGGCATGACTCTCGCGCGCATAACGCTCTAGAACTAACTAGCGGTTAAATTATAGAACAGACCTGCGCGCAGACTCTAACCTTTTGCGAGCTTAGGACTTAAGTAATATTAAATACTTCGACATAGAACTGAAGAGATATGCATTATGCCTTTATGAAATCATGAAAATAATAACTTGTTGAAGCAATTCTTTTTACAAAATACATAACTAATCGTTTCGATTCCACCCATGAGATAAAAATTCAACTTTAAGATAAATAATTAAACAAATAACGTAGTTGTATTATCAAAAACAAGTTATTATGGAAATGATTCCATGAATGAAAATATAATAATATATTAATCTAACCCAATGTTTTAATATCTATAATAATCTATAGTTATTAGGAAACTTTGAACTATCAACTGAGCTAACATAAAATTGCAATTATTCCTTTAACAAATATACAAGTATATATATATTTTAAATTATGAAGTCATAACGATTTATTGGAAATAACTATCTCATAAACAATTAAAATAACTAAGAATGAATTTTGAAATCTATGTTAAAACTTTTCAATTAAGCAGTTAACTAATAGTTTCGATAAACTACAGTTACGACTTCATAGATCAGTTACTTGTCTAAAACGTTCTATTCTAGCTTGATAACTTATTTAAGTATTACGCGCTAGTATATTTATTTAAGACACCGAAACGCTTCGCTCGTGGAACCAAAATTCACCCGTAACAAATTGCAAATAACCTCATATACGTTACCGACTCTGTAACGATGACAAATATTGATATTTAACTCTTCTTAGATTTTTCACTCAACGACCGAACTAACGATGTATTATTCGATTCCACGAACGCAAGTGTCGGCTACAAGTAAATTTAATTCTATTGTAACGTCTTGTCGTCCACGCGTCGACCACCGTCTTATTTACATTAGCCCGGAAATCAGACAATAGTACTCGCGTAGAACTCCTTTGTGCTGCCGATATCTGGTGGATGAAGTCATCCAGAGCACACGCCGACAGGTGCTCTAATTAAAAAGACATCGTAGATGTAAGAAATGTAAAATTCATCTCCCCGAAACACCCCGAATCGTTTCACACGACACCAATGTCCGATCTCAATACCTTTGTCTCGACAGTATATAAACCGCAAAATTCGAGCTCTTCGGGCAGATAGGCAGATCATCTCATATAGTCATGGTCAGATAGTCATATAGTCAGAGAACAGATCATCTCATATAGTCATAGTCGATCATTCAATCAAATTCATTCAGATCTGTTCAGAACATTTTCATCGACCATTTTTCGTTTAATCTTATCATCGTAATTTACTTTCTTCCTCGCGTAGTACTTATAAAATTTCTGTATACAGCATCGACACTTCTCTCATTTTGTCGGTCGTGCGTTAGACCAAGACTAAGTGTACAATTTAGAAATAAAAGACATTTGTGCATACATCTGTGTATTTCAATCCGGCCTGAATCGTCCATGACCGAGGTCCGCCAGGAGACGCAAAGGTTCGAAATTGCACAGAAGGCTTGGCTAAAACCTGAGATTCGTCGCAACAATACGGTAAGTAATCATAATTTCCTTAAATATCAGAATATGCCGTATCATTACGAAGATTAGGAAATCTATAAACGACTGACAACCTTTCCTATCTCTCACCGTCTCGCATTCCACATGCTTCCGGTGACACCCTTATATCCTTTACATAATAAAGAGAACCCCCTGTCAAGCACTGGCATGCAGCTGACAGTTCACAGTCAGTCGTTCCTTTAGAATCGACATAAAATTATCATACGACCCTCCTCGCATCCATAATAATAATATCGATACTAAACGATATAATTAGATTTGAGAATAGAATACGTACACCTGTTGTTATTCGGACGTCGTCCAACCTTTTATTCACCCAGACGCTGTGAGCACACCCGCTGTGCCCGTGCGTCGTTCTCACCCTAATCCAAAATTCCTCTCGTTTTCGAGCACCCAAGGCTTGTGCACCGAACGACATTTCATAAATCATCACCCAATATAATTCCTTTCGTCATCGAGCATTATCGTGCCCTTGATCGACAATTTTCCTTATACCTTTACTCTCCAATAAAAAATCGACAACAGGAAGTGAAATAAATCTTAATATTATATTGAATATAATCATTCAATACTCTTTTAACTCGGACGTGGTCCAACCTTTTATCTACCTTGTCGTCGAGCATTTCTATGCCCAGAGCGACACTCTATACCAAAGTCCCGAGACTCCTCTCGTTTTCGAGCACCCAAGGATTGTGCACCGAACAACAATTTCCAAATCATTACCATATATATATTTCCCTTCGTTTTCGAGCACCCAAGGATTGTGCACCGAACAACAATTTCCAAATCATTACCATATATATATTTCCCTTCGTTTTCGAGCACCCAAGGATTGTGCACCGAACAACAATTTCCAAATCATTACCATATATATATTTCCCTTCGTTTTCGAGCACCCAAGGATTGTGCACCGAACAACAATTTCCAAATCATTACCATATATATATTTCCCTTCGTTTTCGAGCACCCAAGGATTGTGCACCGAACAACAATTTCCAAATCATTACCATATATATATATTTCCCTTCGTTTTCGAGCACCCAAGGATTGTGCACCGAACAACAATTTCCAAATCATTACCATATATATATTTCCCTTCGTTTTCGAGCACCCAAGGATTGTACACCGAACAACAATTTCCAAATCATTACCATATATATATTTCCCTTCGTTTTCGAGCACCCAAGGATTGTGCACCGAACGACAATTTCCTTGCGCCCTAAATCTCTTCCTTTGAATTAAGTTTAGGATAAAATGGAAATATATGAGTTTATTTAATATCGATATTATACTCCTTATAAAAATAATTATTCTCCTCTCCCTTTCTAAGCAATCAATATCTTTTCTTTCTGCAAATTTTAATAAATTTAATCTCAAATAATTTAATCTCAAATTTTCTAATCTTCTACTTATTTCAACGGCATAAATCTAATATAAAATTAGATCTAAGTATATTGAATAAAGTATACGAAATAATAGCATATAAAATACACACACATATATATATATATATATCTATATATGTATATATATATATCATACATTAATTCATTATTAACCTCAAACGCTTTTTTTCTTAAATTCAATATACTATTTCGCCGATTTATCATCGCCGACTTTAAGTTATTATAAGTACAATTGTGTAACGATTATCAATGAATAAAATCTCTAAATTAATCATTTACGAATATATTGCTATAATTCAAATGAAGCCTAGAATTACCGACGAAGAAGCCGAAGCTATAAATTTTGTTCTAAATTTATTAATCAGATTACTTTCTGAGATTATCGACGATCAATTAGACATAGACGAGTTAATTTCTTTCCTAGAAAACATTGAAAAACCTTAAAAATATGTACCCAAAATACACTTAAATTATACTAAATCTTATACTCGATTATATTTAATCATATATAAAATATTGTCTTAAATTTAGTAAGTTACTAATATCACCATTCCATACCATCTAGTTCACTTTCCCTAGATCCATAAAGTTGCTTTGCTTTTAGGAGACACAAATCGACACAGGTTAACACACTCGAGCACAGTTTGTCACAGTTAAATGGAACGCGATACACAGAAACGGATACACAGTGTGCACTGCTTTTAATACCTAATTTTACAAGATTTATCGTAAAACTTCTCAAACGTGTTTTCAAGTTTTATAAATGTATGTATAATATATTATACTGTATATAAATATTTTTATCACTCGGAATATATTATAAAAATAGAGTTTATTTTTATTTTTTATTGTTTATTTTTTATTGCACAAACAATTCAAACCTTAATAAGGATAAGTACTAGATTCAAAGATTCTATCGCGAAATACTGGGAACGGATGCGTTCTTCGGTCAAAAGCACATTCCAACTCTCCTCCCGAGCAGAGTCGAATAGTGTCGATTGAGTTTGAATCAAATTCTAAATGGAAAGCGTCGTGTGTCGATTTGTGTCAAAAGTGTCGACTGTGTTCCCTAAAAGGAAAGCAGCCTATGTCAAGTCCTAGCTCTCGGCGTCCCTAGGGTATAGCCGGTGTATGCAGATTGCCCTATAAAAAATAGAGAGCTCTCTTTCCTTTTCTAACCTAGGAACAGAAGAAGAAAGAGGTCACCCAGACGTGACATTTGCATAGGCGCATAAGCATATGCATAAGAAATTCGATTGGTTGAATTTCTTATGCATACGTTATGGAACAATCACATTGATTTAACTTACGCTTGTGCGCCTATGCAAGTTGTGTGCTTCCCGCTTAAATGTTATTGGATTAGTTCGTATTGTGAGGTTATATTGTTATATTGCTAGGTTAATAGTCATATTTTAATAGTAATAAACGGTAATATTAATAATAATATAATAATAATAATAAAAATAAAAGAAATGAGGTTAAAATGAGATTTAAATGTTAAAATTGAACAGAAAAAGCCGAACGACATGCTATCCTGATGCAATGTAAGGTTTGTTGAATATGCTCTATAAGAGATGATTATTTTACTGTGTATATTATATAGACTATATATTATTTTAAATTACTAAATGTGTGTTTTTAATAATATATCCAGATGGAAGACATTGCTATGTTGCATGGAAATATGGAAGACATAGCAGGTGAAACGAGCACGACGAATGATAATGAAACAAATACTGATTTGTCAGTGAGTACACAGTGGAAAATTTGAAAGATATTGAAGAAGAAGATATCAAAAAGATAACTGATAAGTTAATGAAAATAATCAATGATTTATAAAATATAATACAGCGCATACAAGTTCTAAATATAAAGGTTTGTAAAAAGTGTAAAAAAATATACATTGAATATGACATTAACAAAAAATGTATAAAAATTTAAAAATAATAGAAATATTTTTTCTCTTTTTTAATCTTAATCTTAATTTCTTTAACGCTCGATTTAATTACATATCCTACGCACATTAATTAATTCGTAAATGATTATTTAAGGAAGATTGTTGTCTTTTTCTTATATTTTTGCACCGGATGACCTTTAATTGTTTGGTGGAAAAATGAATATTAATACGAAATGTATTAATATAATATAAATGTATATCAATGAACTTATACATGGAGCTTTCATTAGAAAGTCAGCAATAGAGAGGTATTACAGATATACTTTTTTAGATTCTTACTTGCATTTCAGGTAGGTGAATGTTTGGAAAGCAAAGTATTAACACTCGATTTAACTATATATCCTACGTACATTAATTAACTCGTAAACAATTATTTAAGGAAGATTGTTGTCTTTTTCTTATATTTTTGCAACGAATAATCTTTAATTGTTTGGTGGAAAAATGAATATTAATACGAAGTATTATACTTTTAATTATTATTTAATCTCTAGATTTATTTTATTCATTCTTGATATTGTTTTAAGATCGCTGCAAGATCTTAGTATTATACTTTTATAATAGATTGAAATAGTATATATATCTTTTTTTCAATATAAATCAGAACTCTTTATAAATTTTGTTGATTAATGAATTTGTATAAAAGTATTTATACATAATTTTTGCACATTTATAATGAGTCTGTTTCAGAGTTTAGCAAAGAATCAGTCCGCACAGGCATTCTTTGGCCCAGAAAATCCTTACTCCAGAAGAACCTTACTCGGACGGCATTAAGTATAATTGTGTAGCTCCAGACAAACGTTTTCAATCTATGTTCAATCTATCTGGTGGAGAAAAAATAGTTGCGGCATTAGCTTTATTATTTGTAATTCACAGGTAATATATGTTGAATATACAAAAACAAATTACAATTCGAACAAATTAATATTTATCCATACGTTGTTTGTTCATATTCAGCTTCCAGTCTGCGCCATTTTTCGTCTTGGACGAAATCGATGTGGCCCTTGATAATACTAACATAAGAATAGTGGCGAGTTACATTCGTGACAAAACGTCTTCACTGCAGACGATTGTTATATCATTAAAAGAGGAATTTTATTCGCACGCAGGTGCGCTTATTGGAATTCGTCCAGACATAAGTAAATTATTCGATTACACGTGAATCGTATTACGTATGTTTTCGTTTATAGTTGATTATAAGATTCTTATTTGCATTTCAGGTAGGTGAATGTTTGGAAAGCAAAATGTTAATGCTTGATTTAACTACATATCCTACGTACATTAATTAACTCGTAAACAATTATATAAGAAAGATCGTTGTTGTTTTTTTCTTATATTTTTGCAACGGATGACCTTTAATTGTTTGGTGGAAAAATGAATATTAATACGAAATGCTATAATTATTATTTAATCTCTAGATTTATTTTATTCATTCTTGACATTGTTTTAAGATCACTGTAAGATCTTAGTATCATACTTTTAATAGATTGAAATAGTATATATCTTTTTTTCAACATAAATCAGGATAAGAGTGAAAGTAATTACAAATGTGAGAATTACAAGTTATGTTGTGATTAATGTAAATAACTTTTAAAACTTGATTTTAATAAAATCTTGTGAATAAAATTCTAAATATGTAAATAAGATTTACTTTAACTAGACGCGTATTCTTGAATATACAATCAACCATGCTATATATGTTTTATAATAAAAAAGTAATCTCAAGTAGTAGTAATTGTTAATTGTTAATTTGTATAGTTATAACATTTATTTATGATGCATGATGTAAATTATTAATTTTTTTGTTCTTTTTTATAATTTTTTAGATATAATTTTTTGGATAATTTTTATAAAATTTGGATTCTCTGTTTTAAATTGGTCATTGTTTTATATTTAAATAATGGCGCTATAATTATTGTAGAATATAATGCACATCGTTTGATAATTAATCAGAACAGTAAGTACCAAACAACAGTAAACACCACAAGCAACCTGTTTACTTTATAAAAGATATCCAATATAATATTTGTATTAATGAAAGTAATTAATTATTTACTCGTATTTATACCATATATTTCATTTATTACTTTGAATACTTTTGTTGCTTTTACTGTATATTGTTTATATATTACTTTTATTATTACTATATATTACATTTACTTATATATCATATTCATTTTTTTAAATTTTTTTTTTATTTCTAAAAATGACTAATTTGTATATTTTCCCTTCTCAAAAAGCTGTGAAACCTCGAACTCGAATGTCGTATCGCAATCAGTCTCCTTTCCGCGATGCTAATTGATTATCTTGTTTATTGCGTGTCTTATGCGCAGCTTACTTCGTGCGTATCATCAGTAAGAGGTTCTGACAATTTTGTTCCTATATAAAGAAGATAAAGTTAAAGAAGAGAATACATGTAAGTGGAAATTTATTTATGTGAAAGTGAAAAGACGCCAGAAAGGCAGGGATAGAAAGAGAAAAAAAATATAGATATATAAGGGAAAAAAGGAAGAAAAGAGAAGAAGGAACGATAAAGAGTAAGGTAAATATATTATGAAAATATTTAAATTTATATATCAGCTTACTTTTTTGTACGTTTAAAAATTTATGTGCTATATATATCTTGTGCTTAAAGTTTCAAATTTAAAGAAGATAAAGAAGAGAGAAAGAGGAGAATTTTGTTTAACAGAAAGTGTAAAGATGATAGAAAGATAAGGATAGAAAGAGAAACAGATAGAGAAGGAAGAAAGAAAGAAAGAGAAGAGAAGAAGGAACGATAGAGAGGGGGGGGGAGTGATAGGGATGTAGAGGGAGTGAGGGGGAGAGAAAGGGGGGGATATATATTACAAAAATATTTAAATTTATATTAGCTTACCTACACAACACATAAATGTTTAAAAGATAGTAGATTTTCTGTA
This sequence comes from Lasius fuliginosus, assembly GCA_949152495.1. NCBI lineage: Eukaryota > Metazoa > Arthropoda > Insecta > Hymenoptera > Formicidae > Lasius > Lasius fuliginosus. Next base: position 16,233,983 of record OX424448.1, on the reverse strand, counting down.
TGGACATCTCTTTCAGTCTGAGAATATAATCGACGAAAAGATGACTAAAAAATGTCTTATGTTCTACTATATTCTTACAGTTCATTATTTTATATAATTCATTACAAAAATGTTAATAATTTTTTATAGAATCTAATAGAAAAGTTGATAATAAGTTAAAATAAAACATTCATTGATGCTGGAAAGTTTTAATCGTTAAGTATAACTAAAATTGTATCTAATTTCTTATTTATCGATATTAAATATTTTTCCAGTGTAAAAGTCTCTTCTGTAAAAAAATTATATTTACATAAAAAAGATTAAATTTAAGAAAGCTAAAAAAATTTAAATTTTGTTATTACCTTTGCTTAAAGTTTGATTTTCTTTAATAGATTCGATCTTTTGCTGTTCAACTTGTTATAATTCAGATCATTCCTCACTATTTTAAGAAAAGAAAATAGTTATTTTATAAAAATAAAAATTTTAAACCATTTATGAAATATATGGAAATAATATAAAAAAAGGTTTTTTTTCATTTTATGTTTGGGAGAATTTTCATCACTCGTTTTCCTTATTTTTAATGTAATTTTTGTGGAATCAGAAAGATATCCTATAGATGTTCTTTAGGCCTACCGAAAAGATAACTTAAAAAAAGACATTTTTTCGTTATCTTTTATGTGCTGTCTGGATAGGTTTTCGTGTATGTTTAAAAGTTTATATACTGTGTATATCTCGTGTTGAAGGTAGTTATATTGTCCGTTATTAAATTTCATTAGTTTATTTAAGAGTTAATTATAAATAAAATTATACTATTTATAGATTAAAATATTAGACGTCTAATAGACATTCATCATGGAGATTATAAATCTCCAATAAATATTTATTTAATGTCTATAGGATATTAACTAAACATCTAAATGTTCGCTTTTCGCAGTTCGTTCGCAGAAATTTGATTAAGAGAAAAAGAGAGAGAGAGTGAAAATTATAAAAAAAAAGGAAAAAGTGAAAAAAAGAAGATTAAGAAAAAGAAAGGAGAGACAAAGGTTTATATATTTTTTAAGATTATTTTAATATACATCCAATTCTTCTTTTTACACGATTTTTTGCGCGTTTTTTAAGCAATTTTTTTACGATTTTTTTAAATGCGATTTTTCGAGCAATTTTTATAATCTTTCGTGTATATGTACAAATCTTAATTTTAATTTCTAATAATGAATTAATGAAAATTTTTTAATCGAATATATTCAATGTCCTACCATATTATTATATTTAAAAAAGCGAGTAATATCTTAGACAAACTATACATATAAGCGAATAAATCATATGATAATAAAATAAAGTTTTGTTTGATTAATTATATATAAATATCATTTTATTTAAAATTTTTATATATTGTCAACAAATTTTGAAAAAGTAAAATATTCATTTTCTTAATACATATAAAATTTTGTCACACGGTTGACTTAAGTAGAAGCATTTAATACGGTTGATACATACCATGTAATATAACCATGGAAAAAAAACTTTCCATTCTTTTTTTTGTGGTATCGAAATGACGCGATTTCTTTATGCAACGCATCTACAACGTAAAAAATAGAGTTGGATGTAATTATATTTTATTTATGTTTGTATTTATGTACATATACAGGGTGTCCTAAAACTACCGTACTTCCTTTTAATGGCAGATTCCTGAGGTTATTTGGAGACGATTTTTCCTCAACGAAAATGTCGAGGGAAGTTATAATTTTTTGCAAGCTCCCAATTTTTGCCATCATATATCTTTGTAACTAAGCTTTAAATTAAAATTCTATTAAATTAAACTCGACCTGAAATTAACTAAAGAATGTAGTTTTGTTAATATTTTAATTCCATAAAGTTTAGTTTGCAAAAAGCTCTTCATTTTCAATCACTTATAACTCGAAAATTATTGGTGCTTCGACATTTTCGTTGAGGAAAAATCGTCTCCAAATAACCTCAGGAATCTGCCATTAAAAGGAAGTACGGTAGTTTTAGAACACCCTGTATATATATATATATATACACAAATATATATGTATGTATGTATGTATATAGGGTGCGCAAAAAATATCGGGACTCTAAAATATTTAGAAAAATATGTTTTATAAAAAAATGTTTCAGATAAAAGTTGTAGGGTTTAAAAATATCTATTTATTAAACTTATCAGTTTGACCTTAGTTGGCGCCGCTAAGGTCAGGGCAGTCATCTTGAATTCTTTAAATGGAACCACTTTATTTTTGTTATATAAATCGATTTCTCGCAATATTTTGCATAAAATGTTATAAGAGTAAGATAGTCAAAAAGTAAATAGTTTACGAAATATTTTATAATTTAATTTGACATAATCTTACATAAATAATCTCTTTTTATAAAGATCTTGACTGATATAGAGCTAAATAATATATGTTCGAAATACGAGCAGAAATTATCGGACGACACCTGGCGATTTAAATAATTAGATAAATGATTTGTGAACCCTGATCATCCATTTTCAAAATTCAGCACACGCAATAGAGAAACGTTAGACATAATATCGAAGCAAAGGCATTAACGTTAGAAATAGACTACTAGAGTTTAATGAAAAATATTATCCTGCAAATATTATATTACTGTGTATTTTTGGCAAATGTACGGCGATAATTTACAAGGATCTGTTTATGATTAAAACATCTGAATGTTTTCTATACTGTTATATCTAAACATATTGGAACTTTGAAATATGTACTGAATAATGATTAATAAAGTTGATTATTAATGAATTAATGTATTTTTATTATTAATTGTACTAAATATTTACACATTGTCTTGTCTTTAAAAGAGAAGAAAGAATCTTATCAGTATATAAATAAGGAAAGTTTTTAGAAGTATTCATCTTTATAAATTACTGCATAAAATTTCAATTTTTTTTAGATTACTTTAAACACGGAGTAAAAGGTTTTGAATCATTAAAGAGAGATGACAGTTTTCAAGTCTGTTCTGCAATCTATCACCACAATGTACACATTCACACTTGTTTAGCCGCGCGCGCACACACACACACACAAGGGATCAAATTCATGCCACTTCCACGCAGTTGATCCTGGATAACACTAAGCGCATGAAATTTCGAAATTTGAACGGCCGCCATTTTTAATGGGGGGGTCGTAACGATTTAAAATTTTAAGGGTGTGTTTATTATGAAAAGACCTTTCAAATGAGCCCCCACTCGACCCCTAGTCCAATTTAAAATTTTCAACCCCCCTCTTACCCCCGCGTACCAGAGGGTGGGGGATGGTCGGTATCCATGTCATAGGGTAGCTTTTTTGAAATATTAAAATACTTTTTTTACCGTTTTTTGATATTTTCATTTTACAAAAGTTATTTAGGGGTTTCCACACTTTTGACAAATCTGGTATATTATAATTATATATACTTAATAATGTCTCTGTTGTATTATTTTAATTTGTCAGTTGTCGAGCCGTCAAGAGAAAAGACAAAAAGAAAAAGAAGGAGAATGAGGGGGAGGGGTGGGAGAGAGAGAGAGAGAGAGAGAGAGAGAGAGAGAGAGAGAGAGAGAGAGGTAGAAAAAGAGAAAAGAAGATAGAAAGAGAGTAGAATCTGAAAAAGAAGGAAAGAGAACAAAAAAGTACGTCTAACAACGCATCCCAGTAAACGCAAAATATAACTGCCATGTAACATGTATATAATGTTATGTAACGTGCATGTTACATGTAACGTACATGTTAGTTGTAATTTCCCTGTCATAAATGTAACATTTGTAATATAACATATGTTATATTGTAATTTATTGTAATTATATCCCAGATAGCATCGATATTGTAGGATGCCGAAGATAATCAAATTTTTTCAGTTGGAATATAATTACAATATAACTACAATATAATATATGTTACATTATAAATGTTACATCTATGAGTGAGAAATAACAACTGACGTGTACGTTACATGTAATGCAGGACGACGTCCGATAACCAATAAGAAAATTTGATTTATAAAAATCAAATTTTCTTATTGGTTATCGGACGTTGTACATCGGATATCGGACGCGGTGTGAATCCTGCATTACATGTATTTTATAAAGTGTTACATAACAGTTTTATATTTGTATTTAAAATAGGATACTTTTGTATATATGTATATGTGTGTACAAGGTGTCAAAAAAAGTAAGTTTCCCTATTTATTTTCTCCCAGGAAAGGACAAATTTGCAGATCTCTCGAGTGTCATAAATTTTTGTTTAGATATTGTGAAAAAATTGATACGCAGTTTGGTGCGAAAACGACTTGGCATTTAAATACGTTTTTTTCAATTAATGAAGCGATTTTTTAGTATGTCCAAATGCGAGATATGGACGGTTATTCAATTTTTGATTGCAAGAAATGAGAATGCAACGAATATCATTTAACAGTTAACATAATAAGTTCATTGGAAAAAAAGCATAAGCATTCAAATATATGGTCCGTGTTGTTATCAGTATTATACACATCTGTCTTTTCTAAAGTTCTAGACAATGAGCTCTAATAAAACATTATTTGAATACTCGTACATTTTTCCTCATAGTTGGACACACTAAAAAATCGTTCCATAGTTGCAAGAAGCGTATTTAAAGCTGCGAAGTCGCTTTTGCATCACACTGTATGAATGTTTTCAAAATTCCTAAACAAAAGTTTTTGACGCCTGACAGATCTATTAATTATCGCTTTTTGGAAATATACAAAAATAGAGAAACATACTTTTGGTTTAACTTTCGTGTATATATGTGTGTGAGTGTGTGTGTGTGCGCGCGCGCTCGCGCGTGCTTGCATGCGTACAGAGTGTCTCGTGACTTGAAGTCATGGAATAATAATAATATAAAAATATAATAATATAATTATCTCTTTCACTCTTTCTATCTCTATTATGGCTCCTGCACACAGAACGCGGTAAAGCTTACTGCGCGGCAAGAAGCAAGGTGGCAAACAAAATTTACACATAGAAAATGCATATAAATGGAGAATATTTAATAGAAATTATTTCCGCCTCGTGGAAAAGTTAGATTCAGTTCAACTTTTTTCGCGCGGTGGAAGTTATATATCTATTATTTCTGAAATAGCAAGTATTCGATTGGCCACCACGTCACTTCTTGCCGCGCGACAAGTTTTACCGCGTCCTGTATGCAGGAGTTATTATAGTTTTAAAAATATGATTTTTTATATTTGATATTAATATTTTTTATTTTATTTTCAGGTACGCAGTAAAAATTAGGACGTTTGCAGATATTTAAATATAATAATAATAATTATATATAATTAAAATTAATTATTATATAGTTATAATTAGTTATGCATATATATATACTTATAATATACGTTTAAGTTGTATTTGTATTATTTAATAATTAGTTAAATATAAATTTAACAATATTATATTTGAATTATTGAGATATATATATATATATATATATATTAATTTTGTATATAATATAATAAAGAGATATTTGATAAAATAATGATGATGATGATGATGATGATATGCTGATTATGATGATGATGATGATGATGATATGCTGATGATGATGATGATGACATTGATGACAATGGTAATGATGATGATGACATTGATGATGATGATGATGATGATGATGATAACATTGATGATAATAATGATAATAATAATGATAATGATCACCAGTAGTTGTAATTCAAAAAATTAATTAATTTTAAAAAATTTTAATAGATAATATATTATTTTAAATTGCATTGAAAAAAAAACATTTCTTTTTCTTCATACATATTTGTATTTTAATATTCAAATAGTTTTAATTAATGCATAACACTTTAATTATCGCACACAATTTTGCTTTAATTAATCTATCATCTAATATTCATATCTTTTTTCTTTGTAATTGATATACGTATAATATACATATACATTGATTAAATTTTAATAATTTGCTTAAATTCAATGAAATATATATTTGAATAAAATATTTACATATACTTTTAAAAAATTGTGTGTCGGTGTGTATATTTCTGTGCATATATATATATATATATATATATATATATTTATATAGCATAATATATTTATTTATATAAATAATAAACTTTTGTAAAATGCCGAAACGCAAACTACAACGTACTTTAGAAGAAGAAGAAGAATTTCAACGACGATGTCGTGAAAGAAAAGCAGAAAATCAACATTGTCGTCGCCAGATTGCAAAAGTAAGAAATAATATACTAAAATCAGTTAATAACAGAAATCATTGTGTTGCTGGTACAATACATGATAATCATATAGTAGAGTTAAGCGATATTGTTGAAGAACGTTCATCAGATAATGTATTATACGAACAAATTATTTGTACTTCTGGTATACTCGTAATACATAATAATCATATAATAGAATTGGATGAAGAAATAGTTGGACATAGTTCTGGAAATACTACATCAGTATGCCAGCAACGTTCTGCAGAATGTCAATCTCGTTATCGTTCACGACAGAGAAATCAACCTCGCTTAAATAATAATTCTATGTCAATTAGTAATGTTGTTGAATATTATATTGGTTCTATGGACGTATCTTGTGTTCATTGCAATGCAAAGTATTTTGCATCTGAAAAAGTATCTAATAAAGGAAACTCGTTTCACGATTGTTGCAATCATGGTGCAGTATATTTACAACCATTATCTGAATTTCCTCAATTACTTCGTAATTTATTCGATGGTAGTCATATAAAATCTAATGAATTTTTTCAACATATTCGTAGTTATAATAGTTCGTTTTCTTTTGTATCATTTAATGCTAATTTAATTAACTTTAACAATAGACGACCTGGTCCATATATTGTTTCAAAATACAAGGACAAATTTATTATCAAATTAATACAGCATTATATGCTGCACAAAATGAAAGTCCTACTTATGGTCAACTTTTTATTGTGGATTCAAATGAAGCCATAGATTATCGTCTTAATCAAAATTCATATTTAGATTTTGAAATTGTACAAAACGTTGAACAAATAATGCGAGAATTTAATATATTTGCTCAATCTTATCAAATGATGGGTGAAGAATTAGAAAATCAACAACGTTTACAAACGGAATCAGGTGAATATTACCTGAATTACAATTATTTACTTTAAAACCAGGTATGGATAGACGTCGATATAATGCTCAAAGAACTAATGAAGTTGCTGCTGTTTTTTGCACTACTGCTGATGGAGAAATTCCAGAGTCATACGTTACAATACGTAATAGAAATAATAAAACTTTACAAAATGTTAGTATTATGGATCCAAATGTTGAACCATGGATATATCCATTGTTTTATCCATATGGTACTCAAGGATGGCATCGTTATTTAACAAAAATAAATAGTGATAGACGAATAACTAGAGGACAGTATATTAAATATCGTATGGCTATTCGTGATGAATTTAATGTTTTTTTATTAGGACGTCGCTTATTTCAGCAATGGCTTGTAGATAGTTATGTAAAAATGGAAAAAGATAGAATTGATTATTGTAAAAATCATCAAAAAGAATTACGTTCCGAAACATACCAAGGATTAAGAGATTATTTACAAACTACGGCGAATAACTTAAATGGACGTATTGGAAAAATGGTTATACTTCCTTCCACGTTTACTGGATTGCCGCGTAATATGTTACAACATTATCAAAATGCAATGGCAATTGTTAGTAAATTTGGTAAGCCAGACCTTTTTATTACTATGACTTGCAATCCAAAATGGCGTGAAATCGAGGAAAATCTATTGTCTGGTCAATAAGCTTCTGATAGACCTGATATTTGTGCTCGTGTTTTTAACATTAAAAAAGATTATTTAATTGATTTAATTGTAGCAAATATTTTTTGGTGAAGTAGCAGCATTTGTATACGTTATTGAATTTCAAAAACGCGGTTTGCCACATATTCATTTGTTGATTACTTTAAAATACAATTTTAAAATAACAACTCCACAAATTGTTGATAAGTACATTTCTGCTGAAATTCCTGATCCTGATGAAAATCGTATTTTACATGATATAGTTATGAAACATATGATTCATGGACCTTGTGGCGATTGGTGCCTGGTAGATGGACGTTGTTCGAAACACTTTCCAAAACCATATCTCGAAGAGACCAGAATGGATGAAAATGCTTATCCTTATTATCGTAGACGAGATAATGGTCGAAATTTTGAACGTCCTGGCGGATATAAAGTTGATAATCGTTATGTTGTTCCATATTGTCCTATTTTATCGATTATATTTAATTGTCATATTAACGTTGAGGCAGTTTCAAGTATTAAATCGGTTAAATATTTGTATAAATATATTTATAAAGGACACGATGTTGCTGCTATAACCAGTGAACCAGTAACAGAAAATGTAATTATTGATCATAATGAGATACATAATTATATCGAAGCTCGTTATGTTGGACCTGTAGAAGCCATTTGGCGTATTCTTGGTAAAAAGTTACAAGATAAAAGTCATACTATAATGCGTTTGCCAGTCCACAGTCCATCTTCCTAATGAACAAAATATTATAATCGAAAATGAAAATATTGACGTCATGACATCTGCTTTAAATCAAGTTACTATGTTAATAGATTATTTCTCATTGAACTTACGAGATGAAGAAGCAAGACAATATTTATATATAGAAATTCCATGCTATTATACATTTAAAAAAGAAAAAATTAATGGTAGAAATATATCACGTTGGGTTAAACGCAAAAGTCATTTTAATTGTGTAGGAATATATTCCGTTAGTCCAGCACAAACAGAATTATATCATTTGCGATTATTATTACTTACAGTAAAGGGGGCTATAAGTTTTAATGATTTGAAAACTGTAAATGGAGAATTTTGTCAATCATTTTCAGCGGCATGTTTGGCTTTAGGTTTAATCGAAGATGATGATGAATGGAAACGAGCTATGAATGAAGCTGTTGCATGGATGATGCCTCGACAACTTCGTAGATTATTTGTACGTATATTATTACATTGTCAACCATTATATCCTGAAGAGTTGTGGGAAAATTTTAAAGAAGCAATGTCTGAGGATTATGTTCGACATTTTGGTATGTTACAAGGACAAAATAAAGCTTATATGCAAATTAACAGTATGCTTCGTGCTGAAGGTAAAAGTCTTGCTGATTTTCCACAAATGGAACAGTTAATAGAAAATAGTTGAGAGGAAGATTACATGACACTTGATGAAAATATGGAAATAGGCACTAAACAATACAAACAATTAAATGCGAAGCAAAAAGAGATAGTTGATCTTTTATTAAATAGATTAGACAATAAAAAAAATAATCAAAATAATTGTTTTTATATTGATGGTCCGGCTGGATCAGGTAAAACATTTATATACACAACTATTTATCATTTAGCTTGAATTAGAAATAAACATGTGTGTACAATGGCCTTTACGGGCATTGCGACATTATTACCTACTGGAAAAACAGTTCATAAGACATTTGGATTGCCAGGGAGTATACTCCCGGGAAAAACCTTGAAAACCTGGTATTCTCAGGGAATTTTGTTCTACCTTGAAAAAAATCATGGAATTCTCATGGAATTTTATTGGGATTCAGGGAATTTTTTAAAAAATTGCTCCTTTGATAATTTTGTTTTTATATTGTATAAGTAGCCAACAATCTGTGCCGCTACTGAACCCCCACCAGCGTTCAAACCGTGTATCATATAACGTAGCGGGGGAAGGGGAGCTCGTAGTTCGACTTTACTCGCTTGTTTCTTCTCTTCGATTCCGGCATCGCACGTTTTCACCGACAAGTGTTGACAAGTCGCGACGTGTATTGTCGTTATTGTCGTCATTGACGGGTATATCTTATATTGTGCAAAAAGTTTTTATCACTTTAGGTAAGCTTACTAATATTATTCATTTAAAAATAACTGCATAAGAAGCAATATATTGTGTTGCATATTATCATTAATTAGAAAATTTATAACAATTAATATTTCAATTTTTTTTAAATTTAATTTATATAAATGCTATTAGTAATTGTTCATTACAATCCAACAATTGTTGCTATAGAGTGATTTATGCAATTCGAATAGAAAATATTTTTTTTATATCTTTTGTCTACAGTATCTTTTTTATTACTATTTTTCTATTGTCAATAATCTTTTTGACAATAAACAAATAGTAATAAAAAAGAAAAGTAATTAAAGAACATTTTAAAAAAATATATATAACTTTTCTTACATTAATCAATTCTTCTTTCATCATTTTTTCATATATTATTCTGCTTTATATATTATTATTCTATATAAGTAGTAAACTTGTAAAAAATGAGATCATCAAAGAACGAATGAAATATTTTATATTTTAACAGAATATATTACAGTAAAATATAAAACGTTTTACAAAATGATTTTTTCGATAATTTTATTTTAGTAAATTGCTTTCTTGAAATAGTGAAATAATGTCTCTTATAATTCAATAAATTTGATATTTCCAAAGATATTTGATAATTATAAAATCAAACAAACAAATTATATAAATATTAAAGTAATTCTACTATATAAATATTAAGACATTAAAAATGTTTTTAAAAAATGTTTAAAGATTTAAATGTACTGTATAAAGACTTATATACATCATTGTTTTCATATAAATTTGTATGTACGTTCTTTTTAATATTTTTATAAAAATTGCAAATTGTTAATTTTTATTACATTTTATATTTTATTACATTTTATTGATTCTAAAAAGAATATCTAGAACTTTAGTAGATTTATAAGTTACTTGCAAGTATATAATAAATATTTATTTATAACCAAAATTATTATAGTTAATTAAAGCTGATTACTATAACTTTTGTACCCTTACTACAAGAGCGATTTATGGTTCTAGTGGACAAGCAATCGAGTTAGGAATCTTTTTTTTAGTGGCATATATAATTTATATATTTTATATATTTTTTTTGGACTTGCATTTTTATTTTAGATATTAAAAACCTTTGTGAATAGTATATGCGTTGCTTTGCTGTTTTGAAGAACTGATTATCAATCCTACTGTTTATAATTGAACTCGCGATGATGATATATTTCTTTCCTTTGCGCAGGTTGATTGATTTTGATAATGTCAAAATTCATGTTAACAAAATTTCAAGATGTCTGGCTTACGGATTCTGAGTTTCGAAATTGGGTACGGCCTATGTTAGGGAGACCCAATTACGCTCGTTGCATTTTATGCTCCTGTGATATTTTTTTGAGCAATATGGGAAGACAAGCTCTTGTGAGTCACATGAAGAGTAAGAAACACGCTATCCGTCGACAAAATTCTGTGCTAGAAACTTTTCTAGTATCCTCGCCTTCTTCCGCCGGCATTTCATCTTCTGCTGTTCCTTCTAATTCTGTCATCTCCTCAATATCGACTAAAACTCAATCCAGTGGTGCTGAATCCTCTTCTAATGTGGATCTTACTAATCTACTTCCTAATCAGCCTTCTAATCAACTTACTAATCAGCCCTTATCCAATCAATTAATGCCTCGCCAACTTGATAGATTTTTGCTAAAAAATGATGTTACAACAGCTGGAGTCTTATGGTGCATAGAAACAGTAATGAGTCATAAGTCATTGCGTATTGCTGAAAAAGATATGGGTATTTTGAAAAGAATGTTTCAGGATAGTGAGATCGTTAAAAAAATGCAATTAAAAAAGGATAAAATTGGTTACGTTATTCTGTTTGGCATCGCTCCATTTTTCAATAAAATATTGATAGATAATTTAAATAACGTACCTTTTATTGTTGTTGGTTTCGACGAATCTCTTAATAAGATCACAAAACGCCAACAAATGGATATAAACGTAAGATTTTGGGATGATACAAAAGAAGAGGTAATAACACGATACCTAACTTCGCGTTTTCTTGAACGTTCAAGAGCAATGGATCTTCTTCAAGCATTTAAAGAAGGTATAGGAAATCTTCAAGAAAATAAACTTCTCCAAGTATCTATGGATGGACCAAATGTAAATTGGGTTTTTATAAGAGAATATAAATCGAAACTTTCAAGCAACGTAAAATTACTTGATATTGGAAGTTGTGGTCTCCATAGTTTGCATTGTGCATTCAAAAATGGTATATATGCTACACATTGGGACATTATTTCATACATGAGAGCCATCTATAATCTCTTTAAGGATGTACCAGCTCGAAGGGCCTTGTATACCCAATATTCCGAATCTGATGTTTTCCCACTTAAGTTTTGCTCCATAAGATGGCTGGAAAATGTTGAAGTTACTCAACGAGCAATTGATGTCACACCACATATTAAGAAATTTGTAGAAGGTGTGCGGCAAGATAAAATTGAACCAACATGCAAGAGTTTTAGTATAGTTGCAAAATTTATCCAAGATCCTTTGTTATGCGCAAAACTTGCTTTCTTTAAATCTCTTGCTTCCGATGTGGAACCTTTTTTACGAGAATTCCAATCAGATGCACCTTTGGTTCCTTTTTTGCATAGCGCCCTTTGTCAAATGCTTAAACACGTGCTAGATCGTTTTATGAAACCTGAAGTGATAAAAAGCGTCTCATCAATTTCCCTAAAAGATGTTCAGACAGAAGCTAATCTACTTTCTGCTAAAAATATTGTTTTGGGTTTTGATACTCTAAAAGCACTAAAAAAAGTCAATATTACGACTGCAAATATGCTTCAGTTTCGACAAGATTGTAAAAATTGTTTTCAGAAGTTTGTTTGCAAAACAATGAACCGATCTCCATTGACTTATACTTTGACAAAAGCTACTACTTGCCTAGATCCAAACTCATAGCATCAAATTTAGACTTAGTCAAGAAACGTCTAAATAATTTGTGCAGTATTCTCATTGAGAAAGACCGCCTAACTGGATCAGCAGGTGACACTGTAGTTCGGCAATTTCGAGAATTTACATCGCGACCGTATGTCATGGATGCTATGAAATCTTATAATCGTTCTGAGAAACGCTTAGATCATTTTTGGCGAGATATTATAGGTAAAGATTTTAAAGATTTTATGCATTTAGTAAAAATGATTTGCTGTATCTCTCATGGCAATGCAAATATAGAACGAGGTTTTTCTATAAATGCTGAATGTCTTTTTGAAAACATGCGGGAAGAATCCGTAATTGCTCGCCGTCAAGTATATGACGCTGTATTATATGAATATGGTGGGATTGACAATTTACAAATATCCAAAGATCTATTGCTTAGTGCTCGTAATGCTCATTCACGCTATGTAGAATATCTTGAACGATATCGACAGCAAGCATCTATTGCAGAGCAAGAAGTACTTACAAAAAGAAGGGAGACTTTAGAGGCGAAAGAATTAGAAGTCAAACGCATAAGAATTTTAGAAAATGCTCAAAAAGAGGCAAATGCGCTTGAAGAACAGATTCAAGCTTAAAAAAAATAGATTTATATATTATATAATATTTTTTCTAGATTTATTTAACTATTATTTTATTTTTCAGAGTGCAAATATTGCATTTATGTTAAATTATACAGCTTTAAATAACTTTAATTTTTAAACTGTGATTTGAAGACTGCGTTAAATATTTTTAGTAGTTTAAAAAACATAAGAAATGTATTCTTTTGCAATATTTAAGTTTTTATTAAAATCTTATATGATTTTATTGATTTTATTTTTTTTAGTATTTCAACATTTCTTGTATTAGTTTTATATAAAAGTATTTTCTCTTTATATTTAAATACATGTATACACACAACGTTTTTTAATAGTGCACTTTATAATATTTCTAGAGTTTAGATAATATTTTGTCATATATTGTCCAAATTTCATGACTATTTAGCCAGTATCAAATGTCAGTACTTTAGGTTCTATATTTCATTCAAAACAAATATTTATTTTAAAATATATTTTTAAAGAATATAAAATTTTTTAGGTTTAAAATATATTAAAATATATTTTATTTATGTTAAAAAATTATAATAAACATTTTAAAATTGCATTTAAAATACTTTAATTTCACCTGGAATTTTGAACAAAAATATCTGGAAAATCATGGAATCCTCAGGGAATTTATTTATAAGATTTGAGTATACACCCTGTCCACTAGCGACTGAATAATTAATTAATTGAAAAATATAAATGTACGTATATAAATAAGTATAAGTAAATATAAATAAATATAAATACCATATGTCTTATTATTAATAACATTAACATTTATACAATTAATAATATTTGATAATTAATAAAAATAATAAATCATAATTACTGTTAATATTACATAATAAGTATTAATATACTGATGAGATATTTATTTTTTAAATTAAATTAAATTAAATTATTTACTTTGTTACTGTTAGTTTAATATAAATCATTTTTTTATCAAATTTAAAAAGCAAAAACTTAAATATACATTTCCTTATATATATAATTTTTTACGTATCTATTATTTTGTTGATTACCGAGGTAAACTCCATCATCTCTTCCTCCACATGAATTGAAAACGTTTGTCCTTGCGATTTGTTAATTGTCATAGCAAAAGCTAATTTTATCGGAAATTGTCTTCTGGAAAAAGTAAAAGGATATATATTTTCATAATATAATGTTATACGATTCAAAAACACAATATCTCCTGCTTTGTCACCTGTTAAAATCTTACACTTTAATAAGTGATCTCCAAGTTCTATAACCATTAATCGTGTTCCATTGCAAAGACCTTCATTGATACTAAGATTTCTAATCAACATAATGATACAATTTGGTCTTAAACGCAATTCATGTGAAGGAAGAGATGATGGAGTTTACCTCGGTAATCAACAAAATAATAGATACGTAAAAAATTATATATATAAGGAAATGTATATTTAAGTTTTTGCTTTTAAATTTGATAAAAAAATG
>OX424448.1:16105830-16218922 GCA_949152495.1 Lasius fuliginosus | reverse complement strand
GACTGAATAATTAATTAATTGAAAAATATAAATGTACGTATATAAATAAGTATAAGTAAATATAAATAAATATAAATACCATATGTCTTATTATTAATAACATTAACATTTATACAATTAATAATATTTGATAATTAATAAAAATAATAAATCATAATTACTGTTAATATTACATAATAAGTATTAATATACTGATGAGATATTTATTTTTTAAATTAAATTAAATTAAATTATTTACTTTGTTACTGTTAGTTTAATATAAATCATTTTTTTATCAAATTTAAAAAAGCAAAAACTTAAATATACATTTCCTTATATATATAATTTTTTTACGTATCTATTATTTTGTTGATTACCGAGGTAAACTCCATCATCTCTTCCTTCACATGAATTGCGTTTAAGACCAAATTGTATCATTATGTTGATTAGAAATCTTAGTATCAATGAAGGTGTCTTTGCAATGGAACACGATTAATGGTTATAGAACTTGGAGATCACTTATTAAAGTGTAAGATTTTAACAGGTGACAAAGCAGGAGATATTGTGTTTTTGAATCGTATAACATTATATTATGAAAAATATATATCCTTTTACTTTTTCCAGAAGACAATTTCCGATAAAATTAGCTTTTGCTATGACAATTAAACAAATCGCAAGGACAAACGTTTTCAATTCATGTGGAGGAAGAGATGATGGAGTTTACCTCGGTAATCAACAAAATAATAGATACGTAAAAAATTATATATATAAGGAAATGTATATTTAAGTTTTTGCTTTTTAAATTTGATAAAAAAATGATTTATATTAAACTAACAGTAACAAAGTAAATAATTTAATTTAATTTAATTTAAAAAATAAATATCTCATCAGTATATTAATACTTATTATGTAATATTAACAGTAATTATGATTTATTATTTTTATTAATTATCAAATATTATTAATTGTATAAATGTTAATGTTATTAATAATAAGACATATGGTATTTATATTTATTTATATTTACTTATACTTATTTATATACGTACATTTATATTTTTCAATTAATTAATTATTCAGTCGCTAGTGGACAGGGTGTATACTCAAATCTTATAAATAAATTCCCTGAGGATTCCATGATTTTCCAGATATTTTTGTTCAAAATTCCAGGTGAAATTAAAGTATTTTAAATGCAATTTTAAAATGTTTATTATAATTTTTTAACATAAATAAAATATATTTTAATATATTTTAAACCTAAAAAATTTTATATTCTTTAAAAATATATTTTAAAATAAATATTTGTTTTGAATGAAATATAGAACCTAAAGTACTGACATTTGATACTGGCTAAATAGTCATGAAATTTGGACAATATATGACAAAATATTATCTAAACTCTAGAAATATTATAAAGTGCACTATTAAAAAACGTTGTGTGTATACATGTATTTAAATATAAAGAGAAAATACTTTTATATAAAACTAATACAAGAAATGTTGAAATACTAAAAAAAATAAAATCAATAAAATCATATAAGATTTTAATAAAAACTTAAATATTGCAAAAGAATACATTTCTTATGTTTTTTAAACTACTAAAAATATTTAACGCAGTCTTCAAATCACAGTTTAAAAATTAAAGTTATTTAAAGCTGTATAATTTAACATAAATGCAATATTTGCACTCTGAAAAATAAAATAATAGTTAAATAAATCTAGAAAAAATATTATATAATATATAAATCTATTTTTTTTAAGCTTGAATCTGTTCTTCAAGCGCATTTGCCTCTTTTTGAGCATTTTCTAAAATTCTTATGCGTTTGACTTCTAATTCTTTCGCCTCTAAAGTCTCCCTTCTTTTTGTAAGTACTTCTTGCTCTGCAATAGATGCTTGCTGTCGATATCGTTCAAGATATTCTACATAGCGTAAATGAGCATTACGAGCACTAAGCAATAGATCTTTGGATATTTGTAAATTGTCAATCCCACCATATTCATATAATACAGCGTCATATACTTGACGGCGAGCAATTACGGATTCTTCCCGCATGTTTTCAAAAAGACATTCAGCATTTATAGAAAAACCTCGTTCTATATTTGCATTGCCATGAGAGATACAGCAAATCATTTTTACTAAATGCATAAAATCTTTAAAATCTTTACCTATAATATCTCGCCAAAAATGATCTAAGCGTTTCTCAGAACGATTATAAGATTTCATAGCATCCATGACATACGGTCGCGATGTAAATTCTCGAAATTGCCGAACTACAGTGTCACCTGCTGATCCAGTTAGGCGGTCTTTCTCAATGAGAATACTGCACAAATTATTTAGACGTTTCTTGACTAAGTCTAAATTTGATGCTATGAGTTTGGATCTAGGCAAGTAGTAGCTTTTGTCAAAGTATAAGTCAATGGAGATCGGTTCATTGTTTTGCAAACAAACTTCTGAAAACAATTTTTACAATCTTGTCGAAACTGAAGCATATTTGCAGTCGTAATATTGACTTTTTTTAGTGCTTTTAGAGTATCAAAACCCAAAACAATATTTTTAGCAGAAAGTAGATTAGCTTCTGTCTGAACATCTTTTAGGGAAATTGATGAGACGCTTTTTATCACTTCAGGTTTCATAAAACGATCTAGCACGTGTTTAAGCATTTGACAAAGGGCGCTATGCAAAAAAGGAACCAAAGGTGCATCTGATTGGAATTCTCGTAAAAAAGGTTCCACATCGGAAGCAAGAGATTTAAAGAAAGCAAGTTTTGCGCATAACAAAGGATCTTGGATAAATTTTGCAACTATACTAAAACTCTTGCATGTTGGTTCAATTTTATCTTGCCGCACACCTTCTACAAATTTCTTAATATGTGGTGTGACATCAATTGCTCGTTGAGTAACTTCAACATTTTCCAGCCATCTTATGGAGCAAAACTTAAGTGGGAAAACATCAGATTCGGAATATTGGGTATACAAGGCCCTTCGAGCTGGTACATCCTTAAAGAGATTATAGATGGCTCTCATGTATGAAATAATGTCCCAATGTGTAGCATATATACCATTTTTGAATGCACAATGCAAACTATGGAGACCACAACTTCCAATATCAAGTAATTTTACGTTGCTTGAAAGTTTCGATTTATATTCTCTTATAAAAACCCAATTTACATTTGGTCCATCCATAGATACTTGGAGAAGTTTATTTTCTTGAAGATTTCCTATACCTTCTTTAAATGCTTGAAGAAGATCCATTGCTCTTGAACGTTCAAGAAAACGCGAAGTTAGGTATCGTGTTATTACCTCTTCTTTTGTATCATCCCAAAATCTTACGTTTATATCCATTTGTTGGCGTTTTGTGATCTTATTAAGAGATTCGTCGAAACCAACAACAATAAAAGGTACGTTATTTAAATTATCTATCAATATTTTATTGAAAAATGGAGCGATGCCAAACAGAATAACGTAACCAATTTTATCCTTTTTTAATTGCATTTTTTTAACGATCTCACTATCCTGAAACATTCTTTTCAAAATACCCATATCTTTTTCAGCAATACGCAATGACTTATGACTCATTACTGTTTCTATGCACCATAAGACTCCAGCTGTTGTAACATCATTTTTTAGCAAAAATCTATCAAGTTGGCGAGGCATTAATTGATTGGATAAGGGCTGATTAGTAAGTTGATTAGAAGGCTGATTAGGAAGTAGATTAGTAAGATCCACATTAGAAGAGGATTCAGCACCACTGGATTGAGTTTTAGTCGATATTGAGGAGATGACAGAATTAGAAGGAACAGCAGAAGATGAAATGCCGGCGGAAGAAGGCGAGGATACTAGAAAAGTTTCTAGCACAGAATTTTGTCGACGGATAGCGTGTTTCTTACTCTTCATGTGACTCACAAGAGCTTGTCTTCCCATATTGCTCAAAAAAATATCACAGGAGCATAAAATGCAACGAGCGTAATTGGGTCTCCCTAACATAGGCCGTACCCAATTTCGAAACTCAGAATCCGTAAGCCAGACATCTTGAAATTTTGTTAACATGAATTTTGACATTATCAAAATCAATCAACCTGCGCAAAGGAAAGAAATATATCATCATCGCGAGTTCAATTATAAACAGTAGGATTGATAATCAGTTCTTCAAAACAGCAAAGCAACGCATATACTATTCACAAAGGTTTTTAATATCTAAAATAAAAATGCAAGTCCAAAAAAAATATATAAAATATATAAATTATATATGCCACTAAAAAAAAGATTCCTAACTCGATTGCTTGTCCACTAGAACCATAAATCGCTCTTGTAGTAAGGGTACAAAAGTTATAGTAATCAGCTTTAATTAACTATAATAATTTTGGTTATAAATAAATATTTATTATATACTTGCAAGTAACTTATAAATCTACTAAAGTTCTAGATATTCTTTTTAGAATCAATAAAATGTAATAAAATATAAAATGTAATAAAAATTAACAATTTGCAATTTTTATAAAAATATTAAAAAGAACGTACATACAAATTTATATGAAAACAATGATGTATATAAGTCTTTATACAGTACATTTAAATCTTTAAACATTTTTTAAAAACATTTTTAATGTCTTAATATTTATATAGTAGAATTACTTTAATATTTATATAATTTGTTTGTTTGATTTTATAATTATCAAATATCTTTGGAAATATCAAATTTATTGAATTATAAGAGACATTATTTCACTATTTCAAGAAAGCAATTTACTAAAATAAAATTATCGAAAAAATCATTTTGTAAAACGTTTTATATTTTACTGTAATATATTCTGTTAAAATATAAAATATTTCATTCGTTCTTTGATGATCTCATTTTTTACAAGTTTACTACTTATATAGAATAATAATATATAAAGCAGAATAATATATGAAAAAATGATGAAAGAAGAATTGATTAATGTAAGAAAAGTTATATATATTTTTTTAAAATGTTCTTTAATTACTTTTCTTTTTTATTACTATTTGTTTATTGTCAAAAAGATTATTGACAATAGAAAAATAGTAATAAAA
This sequence comes from Lasius fuliginosus, assembly GCA_949152495.1. NCBI lineage: Eukaryota > Metazoa > Arthropoda > Insecta > Hymenoptera > Formicidae > Lasius > Lasius fuliginosus. The sequence continues at coordinate 16,213,894 of OX424448.1, read as the reverse complement.
AAGATACTGTAGACAAAAGATATAAAAAAAATATTTTCTATTCGAATTGCATAAATCACTCTATAGCAACAATTGTTGGATTGTAATGAACAATTACTAATAGCATTTATATAAATTAAATTTAAAAAAAATTGAAATATTAATTGTTATAAATTTTCTAATTAATGATAATATGCAACACAATATATTGCTTCTTATGCAGTTATTTTTAAATGAATAATATTAGTAAGCTTACCTAAAGTGATAAAAACTTTTTGCACAATATAAGATATACCCGTCAATGACGACAATAACGACAATACACGTCGCGACTTGTCAACACTTGTCGGTGAAAACGTGCGATGCCGGAATCGAAGAGAAGAAACAAGCGAGTAAAGTCGAACTACGAGCTCCCCTTCCCCCGCTACGTTATATGATACACGGTTTGAACGCTGGTGGGGGTTCAGTAGCGGCACAGATTGTTGGCTACTTATACAATATAAAAACAAAATTATCAAAGGAGCAATTTTTTAAAAAATTCCCTGAATCCCAATAAAATTCCATGAGAATTCCATGATTTTTTTCAAGGTAGAACAAAATTCCCTGAGAATACCAGGTTTTCAAGGTTTTTCCCGGGAGTATACACCCTGAGTGGATAACTAATCAGAGTTTTAAAATAATTGACCAAAACTATCTTCAAAAGATTTATTAAAAATTCACGACGTTTCGACCATGTGGTTGTGGTTCTTATCAAGTTAATATACTAAAAGTACATATATACAATTAGATGAGGTTGTTTTTACAAATTAGAATAATTTTTAAGAAGAAGGTAGCCACTTACAAATAAACGTTGATAGACTATTAATATTCAACCGTGTCACATTTCATATGATTGTTACTATGAAACGTGACATTAGACTTCATATTTTTAATGTGTGACGGAATTAAGTCAAATCTTCTACAACGTAATAAGAAGGTTAGTTGTTGTTTTGATATAACGATCTTCTTCTTGTAATTAATCCAAGACTTCATTAACGATGTGGTCTTGTTGTCGTAATGTTCCGAAATGAGTTGGAAAAAACCAAAAGCGTGTATGCTCCATATCCAGGTCCAGGAGTGTATCAAAAATATCTCAATTAATTAATTATTCAGTCGCTAGTGGATAACTAATCAGAGTTTTAAAATAATTGACCAAAACTAGCTTCAAAAGATTTATTAAAAATTCACGACGTTTCGACCATGTGGTTGTGGTCCTTATCAAGTGAATATGAATCTAATTTGTAAAAACAACCTCATCTAATTGTATATATGTACTTTTAGTATATTCACAGAATATTATTATTTATTTTTTAAATAATTATTATTTAAAAAATTACTAATTTATCTTTTTTATTATTAATAAAAAAATAATATTTTTAAAGAGTAGTATATACTTTCAAAATTAAAGTAAAAATAATATGTAAAAACAATATGAACATTAATAAAGAGAAATAGATATAAATATTAAATAATGACATATAATTATTATTTCTTTTTTGAACAAATCAATAAATTACATAAATTAAACATTATTAAGGATTAATTAACATTAAATATTATAATTTAATTAAAATTAAAATTAAAGATTATTTGATGAACTGCAACTCTTCTTATTCTGCATCTAAAAAAAAGCATTTTATATTAATTTTAATAATTAAAATTTTAAAAATATATATATTTGTATAATATTAATTTATAATAACCAATGTGTACCAAAATCGAAATATTAGATTCTCATTAGTTCAATACATATTCTGGTACACATAGATTGCTATATCAGAATGACGCCAAAAATTGCCTATATATATATACAGGGTGATTCAAAACAACCGTTTGTCCTTAAAATGTCGTATTCCTGACTGAATTCTAAGACGATTTTTCCTTTGCCAAAATTTTTTCCGAAGCTTAGTTTTCAAGTTATAAAAAGAAATAGTTAGCGAATTACGGCACGCGTACGGACGGTAGGCAGGAGCGGCGCAAGCACTATCCGACGCGGGTGATTACATGAGGCGCTCACTGCGATCAACTGCTGCTATACGCGATGGGTGTGTGTGTGTGTGTGTGTGTGTGTGTGTGTGTGTGTGTGTGTGTGTGTGTGTGGCGCTCTCTCTCTCTCTCTCTCTCTCTCTCTCTTTCTCTCACTTATTCTTACCTTGTAGAGATGTTCGATGTTTTCTACTTTTGATGAATAATTGTTGCACGGCCGTAGATAACAATGAGACGTTCCCATGTGACACACCGAATAATAAATAATTTATTTCTTTTATAAATTGTCTCGACACTTTAACGAATACACTCACGCACTTGATCGAAAATGAAGAATTTATTGATCGATTACAACACAGTTATTAATCACAATCATTGTTTGAAAGTCAAACGCGATTTTAGATATTATCGATTTAATCGAGCTTCTCGCATTCCGGGCAAACACATAAGCTCGGTGTCAGGTCGCGATCACGCGCTTTTTCTTTTCGTCAGAGCGCCGAACTTCGCGAGGACGGCACGTGTTCGACACGCGATCAATTACCAGCTCTATTGTCCGAAAAGACGAAAACACGAGGATCGCGCCAAATTCCGCGATATATATACATATATGTGAATAAGAGAGTCTTCCGGATTCCAAGGCGCGGCAACCGAAGCAGTAAGTCTCAATGTAACGCTCGAACCGTGAGATTCACCTGATCGATCGGCGTGTGGCCGTTAATTCTTTCAGTCTGTTCGATTATTCTCTCATGTCGTTCTTTCCTCTCGTCGTGTGAAGCTTGTGTCGTGTTTAGTGAATCATCGGGTTCCTGCTTGAACCGATGTATTTTTTTCTCTCGAGCGATCGCGTCGTGATCGCTGCGACACAAGTGACTCTCGGTTTACGGACTTGCCGTCTCGCCTCGTAGCACGCGAGCGATTTCGTTATAATTGCGACAGTACAAAGTATTCGTTCAACATAAGCAGCGATTTATCAACGAATTAATATAATTATTCATTAATTTTGTTACACTCGCGAGCTGACGATCGTATCTCCTTCGCGACTGTCCTCGGCCTCGCGCACAAGATCTCCGTCGGCCGCGATCAAGATCTCCGATCTTCAAGATATCCGACTCGCTTAAAGGCCGCTTTCTAAAGGACGGACCAGAAGATCTCCGTTTGCTAGATTGATACGGATCGTCGCTCGCGCCAGCTTGTGAATTGTTATAAAATAAATGTTTATTATAGACGACACGACAGTTCACATTTTCTCTCCCTTCACTGATCCTTCAGCGGATCTTCGGATTCGCGCAACCTACCGTCTTCGCGTTCAATTCTGAACGGATTCCGGCACTCTCTCGTCTCTTCTAAATTATCGTGGGGGCCGATCTCTTCGATTTTCGATCCCCCCCGCGAACAATCATTTACTACTTATTGTTAATTATTAAAATCACTTGAAAAAAACGCGTTAAATGTACAACGCACGTTACTCGATGCGGACAACAATAGCGGCGACGACAACAGACTGCGACGACGGGACGTCGGCGATGACGCGACGACGCGACGACGCGACGACGCCGCAACAATCGCGGTATTAGCGCTACCGAACATTACGCGCGATTGACGCGAGATCCGCGAGACGCTATCATGTCTTGTGATTAATGCGGTAATGCCAAAAACGTAATACTTAAGTTATTTAAAAAAAACATATTATAATGTATTGTAATACGTTATAATACTTTTTTTTAATTACTGAACATTATCTGCACGTTTTGCCTTTTTTTTGCAAGCGAGACGTGAGAAAAATTATTTTTATGTTTATGCGAACAAGATATTCCGCGTATAAATGTGTTAGTCGCTCTGAAAAGAGCGAATTGTTTTGGTCGCTCTGAAAAGAGCGGATTGTATTTGGTCGCTCTGAAAGGAGCGGATTGATTTTTAATTAAAAAAAATTTATAAAAGGTGCTCGAAATGACCACCATTCATCCTAACGCAGGCTCTCATGCGTTTTAATAAATTCCTTTTGACGTTTTCCATTTCTTCTTCCTCGACATTCCAAATTGCATGTCTCAATCTTGTTTCTAAGTCGTCGACGTCCTCGGGAAGCGTTTTATAAATGATTTCCTTACAATATCCCCATAAGAAAAATCCAAAGGATTAAGGTCCAGGGATCTTGCGGGCCAACGTATCGGGCCATATCGACCCATCCAACGTCCAGGAAATTGCTCATTTAAGTAATTTGTCACAATTCTGGCGTTGTGTGGCCCAGTACCGTCTTGTTGAAAGAAAATCTTATTTCTCTCAAGTAGTGGCACTTCTTCCAAAAAATCGGGCAGATTTTCTCTCAAAAATTCCACGTACGTCTGGCCAGTTAAAATGTCTGGAAGAATTCAGCTCAGAGACTACGCGAGACTGGCAGAGTTTTTCCGCATAAACACGATACCGGAAGAAATCGTGATGCAAGAAATTTGCGAAACACAGAGCAAATTGTACGTGCTTTCGAGCGTAATCCTGAAACTAGTATTCGGGTGCTTGCTCAAGAACACAATTTGTCATATTCTACTGTGCAAAGAACTCTAAAAGAAGAAAAGTTGCACGCATATCATTATACACGCGTGCAACATTTGCGACCAGAAGACTATCCTGCAAGACGAATGTTTTGCGAAAATTTTCTCAGAAAAGTGGATCGAGATCCTAGATTCTCTTCTCGTGTGATATTCAGCGATGAATCGTTATTCACACGAGAAGGAATTTTTAATTCGCATAACACGCATTTCTGGAGCGAAGAAAATCCCAGAGTCACGCGGCTCAAAAATTTTCAAGTTCGCTGGAAGATTAATCTGTGGGCGGGAATAATGGATACAAATGCTTGGACCAGTAATTCTTCCAGACATTTTAACTGGCCATACGTACGTGGAATTTTTGAGAGAAAATCTGCCCGATTTTTTGGAAGAAGTGCCACTACTTGAGAGAAATAAGATTTTCTTCCAACAAGACGGTGCTGGGCCACACAACGCCAGAATTGTGACAAATTTCTTAAATGAGCAATTTCCTGGACGTTGGATGGGTCGATATGGCCCGATACGTTGGCCCGCAAGATCCCTGGACCTTAATCCTTTGGATTTTTTTTATGGGGATATTGTAAGGAAATCATTTATAAAACGCTTCCCGAGGACGTCGACGACTTAGAAACAAGATTGAGACATGCAATTTGGAATGTCGAGGAAGAAGAAATGGAAAACGTCAAAAGGAATTTATTAAAACACATGAGAGCCTGCGTTAGGATGAATGGTGGTCATTTCGAGCACCTTTTATAAATTTTTTTTAATTAAAAATCAATCCGCTCCTTTCAGAGCGACCAAATACAATCCGCTCTTTTCAGAGCGACCAAAACAATCCGCTCTTTTCAGAGCGACCAACACATTTATACGCGGAATATCTTGTTCGCATAAACATAAAAATAATTTTTCTCACGTCTCGCTTGCAAAAAAAAGGCAAAACGTGCAGATAATGTTCAGTAATTAAAAAAAAGTATTATAACGTATTACAATACATTATAATATGTTTTTTTTAATAACATAAGTATTACGTTTTTGGCATTACCGCATTAATCACAAGACATGATAGCGTCTCGCGGATCTCGCGTCAATCGCGCGTAATGTTCGGTAGCGCTAGTACCGCGATTGTTGCGGCGTCGTCGCGACGTCGCGTCATCGCCGACGTCCCGTCGTCGCAGTCTGTTGTCGTCGCCGCTATTGTTGTCCGCATCGAGTAACGTGCGTACATTTAACGCGTTTTTTTCAAGTGATTTTAATAATTAACAATAAGTAGTAAATGATTGTGATTAATAACTGTGTTGTAATCGATCAATAAATTCTTCATTTTCGATCAAGTGCGTGAGTGTATTCGTTAAAGTGTCGAGAGAATTTATAAAAGAAATAAATTATTTATTATTCGGTGTGTTACATGGGAACGTCTTATTGTTATCTACGGTCGTGCAACGATTATTCAGAAGTAGAAAACATCGAACATCTATACAAGGTAAGAATAAGTGAGAGAAAGAGAGAGAGAGAGAGAGAGAGAGAGAGAGAGAGAGAGAGAGAGAGAGAGTGCGCCACACACACACACACACACACACCCATCGCGTATAGCAGACAGCTGATCGCATTGAGCGCCTCACGTAATCACCCGCGTCGGATAGTGCTTGCACCGCTCCTGCCTACCGTCCGTACACGTGCCGTAATTCGCTATTTCTTTTTATAACTTGAAAACTAAGCTTCGGAAAAAATTTTGGCAAAGGAAAAATCGTCTTAGAATTCAGTCAGGAATACGACATTTTAAGGACAAACGGTTGTTTTGAATCACCCTGTATATATATATATATATACATATATTAAAGCAAGTATTTGATTGGCCACTGCGTCTCTTCTTGCCGCATGGCAAGCTTTACCGCGTGGCAATCTTTACCAAATGGCAATCTCTACCGCGTTCTGTGTGCAGGAACCATTTTAGTCGTGATGAAAGCACTGTGCGAAGTAACGCAAGTACCTTAGAATCTCATAAAAAAGTACGTGTGAATAATTATATCCATGCGATCAATCGTAAAGTGTCATCATGCAATCAACGCAGTATCACGATAAGAATAGTGCAAAGAGAAGAAATAACAAATGTGCCGCATGTAATACAGCACGTGATTACTGATTTGTGATCCTTCCCTAATCGCGTGTTAATGAAAGACGTATATTCTTTATATATTGTTTTCGTTATAATTTAATATTTATTATTTTCGTAAATAATAATAAATATTAAATAATAAATAAATCGTAAATTAGCTTATAAATATCAAAAGAGACGTATATTTAAATGATCATTATGATTAAAAAAAGAATAAAAATACAAGAATGAAATACAAGATGGTTTGAAATATAAATAAATAATAAAAAAGGGTAAACCTTGATATTAGCGCCGACCTCACCGATTTCAATGACCTTGACATATGTTGTTAAGGACATGGCTCTGAGTAACTTGCAAAAAATTTTAGCCGTCGCTCGTTGTTTATTACAAAGTTTTTAACAATTAAATGATATGATAAGAACACGTATTAAATGCAATAATCTGAATTTCTCCGTGCATGAGCGTTATATATTTAAGTATTTAGTTGTATATTTAAGTTATTAATTGTATATTTAAGTAATTGCGTGGGCGGGGAGGAGCTTTAGGATTAAATCAAATTTTAGTTTTAAATCAGAAATAGGTTTGGGTTAGGTTATATTTTCCGGAAGTGGAACCCCCCGTAAGGGGGGCGGAACCAACTGCGTCCACGCATATACTTTACAACGCGAAGCGAGGTCCACCCCACAATTCTTGTGTGGGTGGGAAAGTGTATGCGTGGACACAGTGATTTCCGCCCTCCCCCCTACAGGGGGGCTCCACTTCCAAAAGACCTAACCCAAACCTATTTCTAATTTTAAACTAAAATTTGATTTAGGTTAGGTTATATCTTCCGGAAGTGGAGCCCCCCGCAGGGGGGGGGGCGGAACCCACTGCATCATGCATACACTTTACAACGCGAAGCATGGTCCAACCCACAATTCTTGTGTGCGAAATATATAATCCTGTTTATAATTGACATTTTTAGTTTTGTATTTTCTTTCCATTTTTAAAATATAAGCTCGGTAATTCATGCCGAAATATATGCAGTCTTATGTTGCAAGCATCGGTCGGTCACTATCTTCAATTGTTAATAACTTTGTAATAAACAACGAGCAACGGCTAAAATTTTTTGCAAGTTACTCAGAACCATGTCCTTGACAACATATGTCAAGGTCATTGAAATCGGTGAGGTCGGCGCTAATATCAAGGTTTACTTAAAAAAGAAAAGAAACATATATATATAGCATTCAGATTAACAATTTTTATTTTATAGAGATCAAACTATATTGTATGTACATTCTGAGTGCGATGGAGATATAAATAAATAATACGAAGAAAAGAAGCAGCAAATTAGCGTGTAATATAGCATAACACATGTAAGTATTAGTTTGTGGCTGTCTAACATATCTTCCCCAAAAGATAAATAATTGTTGTATAATATGTAATTAATGTGCATATAACATATATGTTAGTTGCAATTAATAGACATGTTCCGATATACTGCCAGTACTAAAAATAATTGATAATATGTAATTAACGTGCATATAACATATATGTTAGTTGCAATTAATAGACATGTTCCGATATACTGCCAGTACTAAAAATTTATAATATATGTAATGTAAACTATAAATTTCAGTACTGGTAGTGTATATCGAAACATGCCTATTATCAATAAATCACTGTGCTCTGGGATATAATATATATGTATTTATAATATAACATATTATATTGTAGTTATACATATTGTAATTATATCACAGATAACATAGTGATTTATTGATATTAGGCATGTTCCAATATACACTACCAGTACTGAAAATCTATAGTTTACGTTACATATATTATAAATTCTTAGTACTGGCAGTATATCAGAACATGTCCATTAATTGCAACTAACATGTTGTATATGTAACGTACATATTAATTGTAATTTCCCATTCATCATCCTACATCATCTTATAATGAACACGTTACTATATACTGTCAGCAATAAAAAATTTATAATATATGTAACATAAACTATAGATTTTCAGTACTGGCAGTGTATATCGCAACATGTCTAATATTAATAAATCACTGTGTTATCTGGGATATAATTAAAATATAATTACAATATAATATATGGTATGTTGTAATTATATTGTGATTATATCCTAGATAGTACAGAAATTTATTGATATTAGATATGTTCTGATATATATTACCAGCACTGAAAATCTATAGTTTACGTTACATATTATGAATTTTTAGTACTGACAATACATCGGAACATGTCCATTATAAGATGTACAGGATAATTATAAGATGAGTGAAAAATATGATACATACATATTAGATGTGTATACAATAAGATATTAAAAAATGAAATGGTTAAACCATTTAATTTTTTATTTTAAAAAAAATATATATATACATCATTGTACACGAAAACGCAAATTACTCAAGCCAAAATTTGTCGAAATCTATATACATAAACGTATGAAGGGTCTAATTTTAACTTTATTCATATAGTATTAAATGCCACTTGGTGGATGGAACAAAGTCATTTTTTGAGTAATTTTGCCAAAGTTTTTTAAAAATTTCAATATACAAGCTTACATTGTTATACAATTTACATAAATGATCTAATATCTCTATAAATTTCCAGTGTCAGTGATTACTATTCTGCAATCAGAATTCTAAAATGCAAAATGATGGATCCAATATAACTGTTGAATATGCAATATTTTTTATTTTATATTCATTGAGAATATATAGTATTTCTTTATATTATTTTTTATAGAAAAAGTGAAAAAATTGAACTTTTAAGGATGAATTAAATTTTAATTTTTTTATTTAAATTTAATTTATCTTTAAAAATTCAATTTTTTAATCTTTTCTATAAAAAATAATACAAAGAAATACTACATGTTTCGCATCGAATATAAAATAAAAAATATTGTGTATATAGCAATCGCGTATTGGATTCATCATTTTGCATTTTGTAATTCTAATTGCGAGTTAGTAATCATCGACACTGGAAATTTATACAGATATCAGATAATTTAAATCATATAACAATTTACTTATGTATATTGAATTTTATGAAAAACTTTGTCAGTCATTCAAAAAATGGCTTTATTCTAGGCGCCAAGTGGCATTTATTAATTCTACATATTATAATTCTATGCATACAAATATTAAAAATAGGATAATAGAAAGAAATAATAGAATAATAAAATAAGGTTGTCTTTCTTCAAGGACAAATTGATCAACGATTAAAAAAGTCGCAATGCGAAGAAAAGTATGACGGATGGGGAAAAGGAACATTGATATCGAAAAGAAGCACGTAACAGAATCGAAGATTGAAAAAATTTTGAAGATTGCGAAGGATACGAAACAGAAGAGAAAAAGATAGTGATGAAAAGAAAAAAGAAAGATTAAAAGTAAGGATACACATGAGGAAGTTTAAAGAAGAATAGACATTGAGAAAATACGAATTATTATGTATATTTTATACCTCTTGCGTATTTTCTTGTAAAATTCTTTCTTTCGGAGTACGTATTTCTTTTAACAATTTTGATAGTGGCATATACCCTTCTATTTTCTTTAGATCAGTTAAACTGTTTACAATTAGATATGGTGGATCAACTGTTTTAGGGGAAAAAAATTAATATAATATATAATTATATATATAACTAAATATATTATATATATAAATATATGAGCCATTACCTGCAGAATACATAGTTCCAATAACTTCAATTTTATCGCCTTTTTTAATTTCTGTGGTAAAAAATTCGTCATTTGTAAAATTTATTATATGGACTTCCACTTTAAATGTTCCATCAGTAAGTGAATCATATCCAATAGTTTTATTCAATTTATTATTAAACATTTCATAAAAACTGGATTTAACATATGTTTTTAACACTGTAACATAAATATTTAAAAAATTAAAATTATACTAGAAATATATTAGAAATATATAATAATTGATATTATTAATTAATATAACAAAATAAAATAAATTTTAAAAATATAAAATTAAATTAAAATATGAAAAATATAAAATAAAAATGAAATAATTATAATAATAATGTAATTATAATTAGTATATAAAAACTTAATTATATAATTATTGCTACGTAATTATATATTATTGTATTTGATTATTATATGATTATATTGTTATTTATTTTATTATTATTTTTATTAATATATATTATTTTATTATTATTATTTTATTATTATTTATTATTATTATAATTATTATAACAATTAATTAAATGTTAAACTCACTTATACGTCGCGAAGTATTTAAAATATCCTTTAATTCAACATAATCCGGTTTTGTATTTGGTTCATATTTTCCTAAATTTGAAATTATTGTATTGCTCTTGATATGTAGTTCAAAAGGCACATTGCCGTTATTAAATTTTGCAACTTTTGGGGTTCGTGCTTGCACACTGTCTAGATGAATTACCTATATTAAATTCATAAATTTTTAAATTTTATAATATATACATATATTAAAATTAATATATTGTATTAAAATATATTAAACATAAATATATTATAAATTTTAATTTATTTTATAATATAGCATATTTTGTAGTAATTTTAATAAATAAAGTTTTTATCGATAATGACACTTACGTAATTAGTTTATACTACAGCTTCTATGTTTTCTATATCATCATTCCAAGCAATTATTTGTATACGACGTCCGTTTCCGTTATTAATAAAAAATTTAAAAATTTTAAATTGGTTATTGTCCCCTACGTATCGTGATGACTCGATTCCATCGACATAACCAATAATTTCACTATACGCGTATATATTAATATTTTTAAATTAATCATTTGTAAAATTATAAATTTAAAAAAATGCGAAAACATAAAATACTTTTAAATAATATTGAAAAATATATTTTAATTTTAGAAAATAAGAATAAAAATCTTTATATATAATTCAAAATGATTAAAAATAAATATTAGACTTACACAGTTGAGTCAAAAACTTTAACTGTATCTATTTCTTTATTGGTGGAAAATAGGGTTATCGGATCTACATCTTCATCTTCATTAACAGCAATATTTTCATTATCAGCAATAGCTTCATTATCAGCAATATCTTCATTAACAGGAATATTTTTTTCATTTAAATCTTCATTAACTTCATTTATGTCAATATTTTTTCCAGCCATTTCTTTGGAAATATGTATTCTACATATAGAAAATTATAATTAATTTTTAAATTTATTATAATTGTTATATTTATTATTATATTCAACATTATTTTTACATTTATTGTTATACTTATCATTATTGTTATACTCATAATATTTGTTACATTATTGTTAATATTATCATTATAAAATTTAATATTGTTATTATTTATATTTGATATTATTTTTTAAATTATATAATATTGTAATTATATAATATATATTAAAATCAAATAGTCAAGCTGTTAAAGAGATCGATTCATTTTTTAATATAATATATTAATTTTAATCTTTATTTTATCGAAGAACAAAATGGAAAAATTAAGAAAAAGAAAAGCTAAAAAGAGTAGATAGAATATAATAGATTAATAGAAAGAATAATAAATGATAGAAAAGAAAAGAAAAATGTCAAAAGTTATGAACCAATAAAGTTAGATTTAAAAGAAAAAAGCGAGAGTTTTAAAGAAATGAAAGAATGATATTGAAAGAATAACGAAACGAATAAGAGAGAGGCCCAATTGCACCAACGTCATTTTGGTTTTAAGCGAGACTTAAATATATGATGTTTGTCTTTATTTATTTAGAAAGAAAGATAAAGATAGATATAAATATTTAAATCTCGCTTAAAACTAAAATGACGTTGGTGCAATCGGGCTTTAATAATAGATATAAAAATGATAAATTTACTTACCTGCAATATATAAATTATCACAGCGTATTATCCAAATTCCAAATGATATTTGATGATTTAACACAAAACAAATGAAAATATTTAAAAACAGAATGAATATCTTACGTGAATGTGCATGTGTATCGAAATAAATTTGACATTTGACTTGTATGTTTTTTTTTACATGTATGTACAGGGTATCTTAATCATACACATCAAATGTTTAAATAGTAATATAGATTGCGGTCGAGAATGCGCTACGAATGATTCAAATCATCATTCTATCTTTGTTCTATATTCAAGAAGAATAAAGATAGAGTGTTTTAAAGCATTCGTAGCACATTCTCGACTGTAGTCTATATTGCATAGTCGAAGGAAATAAATGGCGCGCGCAAAGCGCGCGCTTTGTAGTGTTCTAGTATATTAAAACAATTCTTTTGAACACAGCAATACGAGTGTGATGGTCCGAAATTGAGACAAACGTTCACAGCTCAGAAACGTGAGAGTAGAAGATGAATAAAAAATGAGAGAGATAAAAGAATATCTGTAAAAGGAAACAAATGCAATTAATGTAGATGTCGGAAAAAGTAATTTATAGAAACCGGAATAGAGGTTATTTACGATAAAAAAGTCAAAGAAATTAAAAGGTAGTCAAGTGAAATAAGACGTCTAAGAGAAGAGCTAGGAAGCCCATCAAAACAAATATAACGGAAGACTAGTCTGCATGACGTCTGTACGACAAATGAGACAAATACATGGATAACGATAGAGAGCAGGCAGACACATAGGGACAAATAAAAACAAAACAATCAATAAGATGAGAGGACAGAGAAACTCGGAGAAACGAAAAGATCGAGAGAATCAAGTTAAGAGCATTTTTTAATGATGGATAAATATGAGTTATCTAGAAGTCTCGTATCGTCTTGTAAATTAATACCATTTTTTTGCTGTTTGATATGCTGCATTTCTGAGATCTGTCTCTTGATATAAGACGGATCTTCATCTAAGATATGTACGTTGTTCCAAATGAAATCAAGTCCAGTAAGACGATGTTTGGTAATAACGGAGTGGGACGAAGAGGCTCTATTAATATTTGAACGATGCTTTTTGATTCTCGTGATTAATCGCCTGCCGGTTTGACCCACATAAAAAGCATCACAATCCTGACAATTAATCTTATATACGACGCTACTGTGATTCTCTGGTGAGAGAGGATCTTTCTGAGTTTTTATAATTTTATTTAATTTATTGTAACTCACATAAGCGACAGATGCGTTTACTTTTTTAACCATTGGCAGCAATTTTTCTGTAATATCTCTGATGTAGGGAATAGTGAAAAAATGAAGAGAGGGATGAGAGGTAGAAGGAGAGGTACGAGGGGTGGTAAGAGGGGGAGGCTGCGAACAATCTTTGTTACTAATTAAAGTTTTGATTCTATTACGGATGGTCGTAAAAATGAAATCCAACGGATAGTCATTATTTAAAAGAATGTTGATAATTAAAGACAGATTCTTATCATGGAATTGTAAGGAACTATAATTCATTTCCTGAAGAGGACGATTCTCTGGTGTCAGGATTTAAGTAAGAACAGTTTTCTTATAATATTAGTCTTTAATGTAATAGAAAATTTAAAGAGAAAGTTACAGTTTTACATTAGTCTTATCGCGGTGGGCAACACTAAAAACGAGAATTAACTGAAGCGTATGTAATTTATAATAGCAATACCGAGACAGCGCAATAACGAGCAATTTTACACGAGGACCCAATGGTCTACAGAAGACAATTAATCTGTCTTTACTACAGTCTTAATATGCTGACACGCATAGACTTAACAAAGTACAAAGTCGCACTGATTCTAATAGTCAATTCAAAATCAAGCCGTGAGGCACAAGTAGATAAACTACGGATCGCGAGGCAGAAGCCTAAGCAAGCACAAGTGTGCTTTAGAATACTATCGGAGCACGAAATGCCCCAAAATCGCAAAATCGGAGCTCGTCTAGCGGCAAGTCGACCGCGACGGGGCTGAGGCTCTGGTGGGAGGAGAGCGATCCATCATTCGTCGTTCCGCTTGTCGTTAGAAGAGGCGGGAAGGACAAATGTTTCTTTCAGAATTGAGGGTGAGACAAGCGAAAAACGCGATCTACTAGACCCAAAATGACACCTCTCTTTTGACATAGAGGATGCTGTGAAAAATAGTTCAGAAATCTGCCTGAAAAGATTGGTTTCCTGTACCAATCTGTTGTAAAATTACCACTTATTAAACTGATGGAAATGTCCAAGAAATTAATCTGATTGTTGATACTATTCTCAATAGTGAATTGTAATCTTTTGTGAAAGGAGTTAAAGGTAGTGAGGATCGTAGGAAAAAAGGAAGGGGGAACGGCAAAAACGATATCATCCACATATCTAAAATAGAGAGGCAACGGGATTGGCAGTCTCAAAATAGCTTTTTCTTCTAAGTCTTGAAGGACTAAATCCGCTAAGACAGGGGACAGGGAGGAACCAGGGGTTAGTATTGAATTTGGCTAGAATTGGTGAAGGGGTTTATTTTTTATAAAAATTTGAATTTTTCCAAAAAAGAACGTGGTTGTTTTAACTTCCGCAAATTTTGAGATATCAGGCTAAATTTTTTTACATGAATAGAGTATCATTAAAGGATGGTTATTGCATTTGGCTTGGATCGGTAAAGGGGCTTATTTTTTATAAAATTTTGAATGTTTTGAGAAATGTCTGTGTATGCTTTAACTTCCGCAAATTTTGAGATATCGGGTTAAATTGTTTTTATTCTTGTTTTTATTCTTGTTTTTTTTTCTTCCTCGTCTCTATCATTTTTTTTACGTTTAAACTTCCTATTTTTACTATTGAATTTGGATCGGTAAAATTCAAAATTTTATAAAAAAAATTGTGCAATTTAGAAATTTGCACATTGCTTCCTCACCATTTTAATTTGCTCATAAAGCTTTCTCTATGAGGAAGCCAATTTATTATATGCTAATAATTTTACTTTAATTTAAAAAATAGCTTCCTCTGAAGAGGAACTTTGTGAGTGAATTAAAATGGTGAGGAAGCAATGTGCAAATTTCTAATGTGCACAATTTTTTTTAACTTATTATCCTGTAGTATATATATCTACAAGACGCGTGAGTAAGAGTGAACGAGAGATACCCGTTTCTCTTTCGACGGGAGCGTCCCGTTCGACACTATGTCTCTGTCTAACCCTCTGGCCGGTTTTCAGTCGTCTGTTATCATTCCAGGTCTACAGTTCAGTGGGTTCATCTTACGTATATTATAGATTTTCTGTCGCTTCATGTGCATCGTGCCTGGCAGCTCTGCATCGTGCATGAATCAGAAATTACTCACAGAAGAAGCGTAACTTATCACAAGCATATTGATACCAGGGAGATATCGTGAGAAATAGATTTTTTGGCGCATTGAAATAATGACGAGAAGTGTTAATTTGCTTGTAGTTTAATTATGCCAATCACGGAAATCTCGTTGTAAAAAAAGTCACAACTATGTGCGATAATATAAAAGGTAACCCATTTGCTGGGTTGTTTTCCACGGACAATGATGCTGTCTCATTCTCTTCTCAACATCAGACGACTGTTAATAAAAGTAGCAATACTAATTACGCGGATCAGTTGTCGGACATGATTAAAGATAAATCTGAAAATGAGACAGAATCCATAATTTTCGACGACAAAGTCAATCAGCTTATGGCACATGTATTTGGCTTAACGCTGTGTCGAAATAGTGATAGTCTTGCAAAAAGATCTCTAGTGTTCATCGACACTGATTCAATCGAACATGCGGTCTTCGAACGCTTGATGCTGTCAGATCCTAAATCTAAAGTACAAGATGCCGATGGCCATGTTGTTCAGACACAGGTCATAATTTACCTTTATGAATGCTATCATCGGTTAAAACATTATTCGATTAACAGCAATTTGGAAGAAGCTATAAGAAACGCTTGTCAAATTGTACTGAGAAATACCAATACAGCTTTACAGGAACCAGACTTATTCCAATATCAGGAGGTATATTTTTTTAATAGTACAATATAATTCCATGAGAAATACTTTTTTGGAAAACAATTCTTGTTAAAACAACAAAATACATTAGCAGTGTGCATATTATAATTATCTATTATTTATATAGGTTCACAGTCAGTTTGTTGCTTTATTTATGGATGATGTTACATCAAAATCAGAATTATCATTATTTGTTAATGATATGATAGAAGAATTAATAGCGACAAATAGAGAAAGCGACATAGAAGATATAATTACAAAGTCATTTGCTCCTGTTCTTGACATTGTTCATAAGGAGGCAACTCAAAGTAATCTATTTACTTTTCGTCAGCAGTGGTTTGTTTTACTGCATATATTTTCTACTATTGAACCACTGGCCAAGTTGATAATTTGTCATAGTAGACCCAAAAATAATCAAGGTTGCGCATATTCAGATACATTATTAGGTGCGCTTTTCAGCATAAGCTGTTTACCAAAAACGGCTAAAGATCCATATGATCTATTCGATAAACCTTTACGGCAAGTACGGCAATTTTTTAAATAGTAAAATAGAGTCTTTTAAATTACAAAATTTGTGCTTTATACATTATTGCAATATCACAGCCAAATACAGTCATGGAAAGTACGATATGGATAGCTATGGACAGCCTAAGCGAAAAGTTACACAAAGTTTTTCATTCCTTACTCAAATGCTCGACGGAAGTTCGTCATTTGACTCTGCAATGGCTGAGTAATTGTCTTCATATAAATGCAAATAGAGGGAAACTTTGGAATTCTCACATAGAAATGGGATTACTTGGAGTATTGTGTGTGTCAGATGGTTTTATGCTGAATGTGGGCAATGTGTTGCTACGTCTTTGTCAACCATTTTGTATTAAATTTAATGATAAAAATACCAAAATACCAAAGATAGATCCTACATATTGTAGTGCTCAGGTTGGTCGTTTGGGAGCTTAAGAAATATTACATAGTATTTGTATACACTGATATCTCATAATAGCGAACCTCAAAATAGCGTGCAAAATCCCTTTCATACGTGCCAGACGCACACTCTATTAAGAGGTTCCAGTGTATAATGATTAGTGCCATAGACACTAATTTAAATGTTGAATCTATATTTAATGTGTCTATATGTATAATATCTATATATCTAAAGAAATGCTTAATATTATTAATAATCTATATATATTGTACTATCATATATATTTACATTCTTAGGTGAAAGATGAAGCCGAGAGTTTAAAATATGGTATACATATGAAAGAATTGAGTTCAGAGACATGTTTGATACCAACTCCAGAAGGCGAGAGTCGACCGATAGCAGATTCATATGGATTTACAACAGAATGCTTTTTCCTTACACATCGCGCATTAGATCTTGGCTACAGAGTTATACTCGACAAATTTTTGAGGTATGGAGAAATAATTAATCCCTAATTTTCTTAAATAGCTTAGTAACATTGCAAAATATTTAGTCATTTTTAATTATAGGACAAATCAAGATTTAGCTAGGATACAAAGAGCTTACAATGATGCTCAAATTGGTGGTAGCTCGGAGGTGCTAGAGCTCATAACGCAGCGAATGGAGACTGAGATGATAAAGTACTAATAAACACTTTATACATATACATGTACATTTTCGATTTTTTTCATACATTATCATAATTTATGTGTTATAGATACTTGTCTCTTAAAGCAAGTCTTCTAGTACCAGAAATGTTAGAACACTTGACAAGATTTCACGCAATGACAGCATTTTGGTTGGTACAAGTAAATTTACATGTCATAACTGAAGAAGAGAACATAAAAAACTTTGCGCCAAAGCAATATATACCTGTTACATTCCCATTACCAGAGACTGTTCCAATTACACTAAGGTACTAAATATATACTATAAATACAAGAAACAACTTCAAACAAGTAACAAGTGCATCTCCATAGGTGTATTCCCGAGTTCGTAATAGAGAATACTATTGGATTCTTATGTTTTTTACGTCGCTTAAGTCCGAACACATTCGAGGAGCAGGGTTCCAGTTTTCTAAATCCGATTTTGACAGAAGTAAGTAATGTAGAGGATATGTAAGCGAGCAGAGAGAGAATATAGTGATATAGGGCAATGAGAGGTTCAGTGGCAGAGTGGGTGCCTACTGAGAGGAAGATCCTATACGGAGTCCCGGTAGAGCCCTCGATATTTTTTCTCTGTTCGAAAAAGGCTTATAGTAAAGACAAAATGAGAGTATACAGGGTGTCTACTTCCTGGAAAAACTGGGAAAACCGGAGATTGTCAGGGATTTTTTTTTACCTTGAAAAATTCGGAAATTCTCATGGAATTTTATTGAGACTCAAAGAATTTTTTCAAAAATTATGTTTTTGATAATTTTATTGACGACCTCTTTTTAATATCAAGATCTTATGTAAGTTTCACGGAAAATGGTTCAATTTTTAAATAAATTAGTACTTAAGACGTTTATAATAAATTATTTTTTGCTTTATATTTATATTTTATATTTTTGCATATATCTTTAGCGTTTAGATATAGCGATATATTGCATTTTGTTATTGTTCAAATTAATTTTACGATTAATAAATCAATATTAAATGCTAGAAAAACTACATTTTAATTTTCTTTGTAATTGTATGAATAGAAAACATTAGAAAATGCATACAATGAAGAAACTTATTTTAAAAAGCTGCATCTACAAATTTTCTTACCTGGAATTTTAAACGAAAATATGTAGAAGATCAGGAAATTCTCAGGGAATTTTTTTACAAGATTTGAGTAGACACCCTAGTATATCATTGCACAATTATTAAATTATATATCGATTCTTTTAGATTATAGTTTTGATGGAGTCTCAGCATCGTTTGTACAATCCACATTTACGCGCACGTTTAGCCGAAAGTCTGGAGGCACTTTTGCCGACTGCAGATGAGAGCGTTGTTCCAACAATACCCAACTTGGGAACATTCCACAGGGAACAGTTGTTTCTCTTTCATCCACACAGACAACAAGTGAGCAGAATTCTATACAGAATTCACTAATAAGAGATGCATGTGCAATTAATTTCTCTCTCATGTATTGTTGATTCTATATGCTTTGCAAATAGATAATTCCTAATTTGCTGCATGTGTTTGTAAGCATCGAAATGACGGGGCAGAGTGTACAATTTGAGCAAAAATTCAATTATCGTCGACCGATGTATATCGTAATGGATTACTTATGGAAGCTTGATGAGCATCGTAGTTATTTTATGTAAGTAGAATCATATGGTATTTAATTACTATTTTCTCATTCCATATTTATAAAATTCGGCCAGAGAGATAAAACATTTTATTTAATTGTTATATGTCAGTGCTTTAGCTAAAGAGGCGGAAAACAACATGGAAGCAGTTCAACCACCACTATTCTTACGTTTCATTAATTTATTAATGAATGATGCTGTATTTCTCTTGGATGAGGCCTTATCAAATATGGCACAGTTAAAACAAATGCTCCAAGCTAGGTATTTCTAAAATCGCATAATATTATACGATTTCTTTCTTATTGTACATTATCTTTTCTGAATCTATGAAATGCTTTATAATATATTTGCATTAAGTATGTATATATGGCTCTGTTTTTATAAATATAAGGGAAAACGGAGAATGGAATAAACTGCCGCCAACTGAACGTGAACAGCAGGCAGGCTATCTTCAACACATTGGTATGATTGCTCGCTTTGATAATATTCTGGGCAGAAAAACTATACAAACAATAAAAATGTTGACCACTGAAATAAAATCAATCTTTTGCCATCCAACCATGGTGGATCGTATTGCTTCTATGCTTAATTATTTATTATTACAACTAGTGGGGCCGAATAAAAAAAATCTCAAGGTAATTTTAAGATTTGTAAATATCATGTCAAAAATAATGTCACCATAATTTATCATAATTTCGCATCTACGAAATCTAGGTGAATGATCAAAAAGAATATGCATTCAATCCTGCAAATTTGGTGTTGAATATATGTGAGATCTATATTAATTTGAGTAAAAATGAAAATTTTACACTAGCCGTGTCGCAAGACGGACGTTCTTACAGTCCAGAACTTTTCAAACTTGCTGACAATGTGCTTGGTAAGCATTTCTATATTTTTCTTAATTTTTATTTGCGATTTATCTATGCTAAGTGAAGTAAAAATGTAAAAATGTGTATTTAAATAAACGTACATATGTCATAGTTCGTATTGGTGGTGTGGGAATCTTGGGAGATCTGGATCAATTTGCGAAGAGCGTAGAAAAGGCTGCGAATCAAAAGCGAGAGGAAGATGAAATTTTGATTGGTATTCCCGATGAATTTCTGGATCCAATTATGTCAACTGTTATGACAGATCCTGTAATTTTACCATCATCAAAAATAACTATTGATCGTCAAACTATAGCAAGGTTAATATGCAATATATTATATAATATAATATTAACATACAAAATATTTTATATATATATATATACAGGGTGTCCCAAAACACCCGTGCCAACACTTGTGAGAAGGTAGAACGGATCGAGATGAGTAAAAAAGTCCTGTACCATTTTGCTAAATTCGCAATAGTTATTGCGTTATTAATTAAAATATTTGAGCTAATGAGCGCGTGGAAAGCGGTAGGCCGGAATCGGTGGGCATATAAAATAGCTTACTTGTCTACGTCTCTTAGGAACGGAAGCATCATCTGAGCGAGAGGTGGAGTCACGCAGCGAGTGGCGAGCGACGTGTGATATTTGTTGCTAAGAGATGTAAACAAATAAGCCATCTTACATGCCTACTGATTCCGGCCTAGCGCTTTCCACGCGTTCATTAGCTCAGATATTTTAATTAATAACACAATAACTATTGCGAATTTAGCAAAATGGTATGGGACTGTTTTGTTCATCTCGATCCGTTCTATCTCCTCACGAGCGTTGGCACGGGTGCTTTGGGACACCCTGTATATATGTATGTATGTATGTATATATATGTATATATATATCTCAATATATTTCAGACATTTACTAAGTGATCAAACTGATCCTTTCAATCGATCTCCTCTTACTATGGATATGATAAAATCAAATGTCGAACTTCAACAGAAGATACAAGAATGGATTTCGCAAAGAAAACAAGAAAAATTAAGCGCCGATACGTAATTTATCGTCAATTATTATTATATTACAATGGAACAATGTTAAACCATACTCGATCTTTGAAGTCAATATTGTAAGGCATCAAAAACAATACATATCGATGATAACAAAAAAGATTGTTGCAAAAAATCTGATTTTACAATTATCAGTTTGAATTGATAAAAAATAAAACTTGAATATGTATTTTATCGCGTTTTACATTGTTGCATTGGGATTTTATCGTTCGCTGATGTTCGATTTGTCGATAATGATAGACGAACAATTTTGTATACAAATTTAACAATGTAATTATGTACAGGATTGTAAACTAGTTTAGAATTACAATTATATTAATAGCAATTCTTAATTGAGAAGAAATGTTATACACATAAATGGCACAATTCTAGAAATTGCTATATCGAGAAAGTTTTGTTCATTATATTTCATGTATTGTATAGAATAAAATATAGTATTTATGAATACTATTCACACATTTTCCAAATTATATCAACTTTAATTTATATAGTTTAAGTCCTACAAATTGATCTGTTAATCGCAATAATTTTTTTTTTTTATTCAAGGCTCTTGACTCTTCACTGACGTCATTAAATTATAAGATCATACATTGTAATACATATTCTTTAAATCAACTTATTCTTGGCAATAAGGGCGTCTGTTTTTTTTTTCTTTTACAGTCTTTATACTAATCCTTAATGCAAAATTGATGGATACTTTATTTCGACATACATTCCAAGAAAAAAAAGTCATGATTTTTCGCTTTACATATCATTTAACAAAATGACTGCAGTATAGTTTTGTTTATACTTTGATTAAAATTTCAAAATCAGCTCATTTTTTTATGGAGAAACATAATTATTATATCTTTTTTATAAAAATATATTAATTTTATAAACATGCAGGAAAGTTTTTATTTTAATAAATATTATTTATTTAATAAATATATATTTGTAATAAATATTTTTATTTGGATATATTTTCTAGGATAATAATATATATTGTACATGCGTGCATATATGTATATGGATTATAGCTAAATTTCCGGAGAAATGTGGAACATAAATTTAATTATATATAATTTTACTTACTTTACAAGATAACAAAAACTGAGTTTTTGGTATATACTAGTATATTTCACAAATCTATACTATGTAATGTATGTTTTTTAAAACTTTAATACAGTATTTTTCTTATATTAATCAATTTATTTTATACATATATATGTATTTGTTTCTTATATTAATCAATTTATTTTATACATATGTATAAAATAAATTGATTAATATAAGCAAATTTATTTTATACATATATACGTATATATATATACACACACACATATATATATACATATATATATATATACACACACACACACACACACATACATATATACACACACAGGCACACTCTATTTTACACTTATAAGCTTCTCCTGAGATCATCAAAGTTCATCACAAACCATTGTGCACGTGCCTTTACACTTTCCCGAATGACATTACCACCAAATCCTGTGTAAACACAAATAAATATTAAATATATACTTATTTGTGTCATTAGTTATCATTATTTCAGCATACGAATATTATAAAACATTTCCTGGAAGACTTTCAAATAACACAGTTTCAAAGATCCTTAAATGAACATTTTACAAACCTATAAAAGCATCTGCTGGTGGTGACGCTTCTAAATCTGTTGAACCATCACCTATGTGTACGATATTCTTAAATCCTTTTTGTTTTTTGAGATACTCTATCACTTCTGCCTTACCACCACTTCTTGATGTTGGCTGATTCTCATCGAATCCAGCATATTCTCCTATGACATACAGTCGTGTATTTATGTATATTGTCTCTTTAAAAAAGCTATAAAATTTATTAATACTTATATTTACCTGTGAAATAAAATTTCAACCTGTTAGCATAAATATTCTCAGGTGGTATGTTTAATTGTAAAGCAATTGGTGCTATAAGACAGTGGAAACCGCCAGAAACAAGAAATACATGCTTGCCACAAGCTTGTAAAGCTGACACCAGTTCTCTGAAATATCAAGTCTTAACAATAGTCTGTTCGTTATAGCTGAACTAGGCTGAACTGGCTGCACTATTTCAGAGTTTATCTTTTTCCTTCCAATGTGGAGTAAAAAAGATAAACCTGAACTAGTGCAGCCAGTTCAGCTATAAAGAACAGACCTAATGTAATATACTGAATTGGTGTTTGTTTTCATATTCTAAAAAATAAAAATGTCTTACTTGATACCATTAGTAAGTTTTGATTGATGTGTATCCAAGAACTCTTTTACTTGGGTTAAACTTGGATTTATAATGTGTAGGCGCATTGACAAGGATTGCTGAAAAGTCATATCACCTTGCATGGCCTGTTTTGTTCTGAAAAATACATTTCAATATTAGTTTCGTATTAGTGAAAAAGACTGGAATCCATGTTACAGCACTATAAACAAAATTGAATCAAGAATTATAATCAAACTCAAGAAACACATACAATTCACAGATTTGTTCTCCTTTCCCACAGAAATGGGCCAACTCGTCTATTCCTTCTTCTCTGGTTACAGTCGAATCAACATCAAATGTCACGGCATCTGCATTTTTCCATATGTTGATTATTTGATCCAAATTAACCATCTATAGAAAATATATACTAAAATATTAATAAAAAAAGATTATAAGAATACAAATAGGAGCAAAAAAAATAGGAATAATGTGAAAGCTATAAAAGTTTTGCATTCTTTTTTAGTTTATTTTTTAGAAAATAATGATTATAATTTAGAAAAACACTGAAATTAAGATATCATAAAGATATCAAATCATAATTTAGAATAGAGAACAAAAATTTTGCTATTGTTTTTTGCCTTGCAATATGATCAAATTGTATGAATGTAATTTGTACATCACAACTTACATTCAATTGCATTCAGCTTGTCACGTACTGTCACGTGTCATATTACGACAGTCTCGTGCCGATTGCCGATCGATCACGCGTACGCGTCAATTGTGACTCGTGAAATCCCCGAGAAATCCCCGTCGGTCATGACAAAATAGCAATAACCTATTATCACTTTTACGTCATTCAGAAAGCAAAAGATCAAGTGATTATGCGGATGTAAGCAAGTCCCTCTTCTCCCCTCTCTTTTCATCGCTATCATTTTAGATACAATGAAATGTAAAGCTTCTATTTCTCTGTCTGTTTCTTTACTGCAATCATATTAAATTGGAAGCTTTACAGCAAGGAAATTCTTTATTTAATAGCCAGTTGCATCACATTATGTCTATTTATATTTTCTTGCTGGAAAAGTCCCAATGGGAGCTCCCATTATGTCCAAAACGAAAAATTAATATATGGTCGCTTTCCTTTCAGGCGACACACTCCGTCACAGATGGACACACACACACTTACTATACTTCGACTCTTCTGAAGAGGAGAGTTTGTTTCAACTGAACTGAAATTGAACGCAACCGCGTATAGTTCGGAATAGTTCGAAACGTATCCAAACGCGTTCAGTAAAAGTTACAGATACATACGAGAATTTTGGCGCGAAAATCTCTTCAAAAACTTTTAATTAATCAATTTATTAAATTATACACAATGTTCAAATGTCTCCATCTGATGAAATGTGTCGCCTAAAAGGAAAGCGACCTATATGATTTTTTTTCCTTGCAACATATATTAAAATAAATTTGTTTTTCTTTGTATAGAAAATATAGAAAGCTTTCTTTTTTACCATACTGCATTGATGAATACATGTATAATTCAGTTTGCATCTTCTCTATATCTAATGAATCTTATGAAGCTAATCAAAATTTACAACTATTTATTAATCAATAAACTCCAAAATTTCTCGATATATTTTATCAATCTATACTATATAAAAATGTGAAGAAATTAATTTATTTCAACGCAAAAAAATTCACGTGATTTCTGATTTCATAATTCAATATGGCTGCAGTAAGAAAACAGAAGTCGAGAATGAAGAAAGAGGAAGAAACTGGCAAGAAGAAAAAGATATATACAGGATGTCTCAGACCACCAGTACCAGCCGAATATCTCGAAAACTGAGCGAGACAGACAAAAATGTTTCAGACAAAAGTTGTAGGGTTTCAAGTAACGCATTACGTAGCAGTATCAGTACGACCTTGAATAGCACCGTCAAGGTCACATAAAAATCACTGAACTTTTTAAATGGAACCCCCTATTTTTCATTACATATTCTTATAGCTTACCTCGAGAGCTTTCCAAAACACTATAATTAAGTTATTTTTACTATAATATTACTATAAGCACTATAATTAAGAAAACACATAATTGCTTTCAAAAAAAGTATGCAGCTGCATGTTGCAAATTACATACTTTTTCTTAACAGCAACTATGTGTTTTTTTACACCAATTAATTGATCTTATTATTCTATGCATAAAAATATTAAGGTAAGATTACCGAAAACTGAATGTTTTACATTACACGATATTTTGTATTTTATGTCAAAATACTGTAAACTTCAAGCCTTATAACTCGAAAAGTACTTAATAAAAAATAACTTAATTATAGTGTTTTGGAAAGCTCTCGAGGTAAGCTACAAGAATATGTAATGAAAAATAGGGGGTTCCATTTAAAAAGTTCAAAGTGATTTTTATGTGACTTTGACGGTGCTATTCAAGGTCGTACTGATACTGCTACGTAATGCGTTACTTGAAACCCTACAACTTGTCTGAAACATTTTTGTCTGTCTCGCTCAGTTTTCGAGATATTCGGTTGGTACGGGTGGTCTGAGACACCCTGTATAGGTCTACATAATCATAGACATAAATTACTCGCAAGTGAACCAAGCCTAATAACGCAACAAAAGAGATAACAATAATTCATCTTTCTTTTTTATTATTAGAGAAAAAAGCAAATGTTTCTGCATAACCTACCTTATTTAAAAAACGCTTATTTAAAAAAAAATAACTCCGTTAAGTTCTATACTTTTAGTTCGGATACTTTCTGCTTACAATGCAGATTGGATAGAAGCAGTTTATACATTCTATGACTATGTACAAAACACATATCATCTGAATGCCATCTGAATTCTTATTCATGATATGTATACATAAAATAAAATAAAATAAAGTACAATAATGTAAGTTTAAATAAAATAGCATAATATATATAAATGTATAAAAATTAAAATTAAAATCCAAATTGCACACTAAAGAAAATAACTATATCGTTAATAAACAGAAATGCACCCATACAGCACACATTGTTGCAGAAAGCTTTCAGAAAGATTTCAAAATCATTTCAACGTATCACATTTCATGTGCAACATTTCTGAAAGGATTCTTCAATATGTCAAATGAAATGATGCAACAGAAATGTTTCTACCACATGCAGTAAATTTGAAAAAATAATGTGAGTGTTGCGAAAAGCTTTCGCATGAAATAATTTTGGAAACTGCGAAGTGATTTTAGTTCGTTCATTTACCGCTATGCGACGTGCGATGCGCTAATCTATCTCGTATTTAAGTTTTAGTCATGAGAATTATATAAAGCTTGCAAAGAGCGGCTAATAAGATTAAAGATATACTCTACTTTAGTTTAATTTCTGATACCACCTCAACGCAGGAACTTCAAATATTAAATTGGTTGTTTATAAATCGAACAGATAAATGTCCGCTGAATGAACAAAAATCGTCTGTTCATTATCTACTCAAGATGTAGCGTTCAATATTTGCAATCCTCTGAATATAATAAATTTAAATATCATTTCTGAAGTATTTTAAATTTATTTCAATAAGAGTTTTGTAATCTGTTTACAATATTACAAAAAAGTTTCAGAATTATTTCAATTAGCCTTCAGCAATATTTCAAAAAGGTTTCAACCATTTCAGTAACCTTTTGGCAATATTTCAGAAAGGTTGCAGATTTGTTAGTAACCTTTCAACAACCTTTCTATAAGGTTTCAAGTGCAAGAATCGCGGACATTTTGCTGTTCCAGAGCTGTCTCAGAGCTATTGCAGAAACATTTTGCAATGTTTATGATATGTTTCAATCCATCACATGAAATATTTCTAAGATATCTCTGAAAGGTTTCTGTGCTGTATAGGCACTTATTTGTTTTTTTTTTAATCCGAATACTGTTAAAAAATTAATAAGATAAATGGGGGATTATATCTATGCTTATAGGATCATTTAGAATATAAACTGTGCTCTTGACTATGCCGAAGCAAGTTATATAAACTACGCTCTTGACCACTATCTCTTTTTTTTTCTCTAACTATTAAATACTCTAAATTTATTCAAGATATGGCGCGTGCACATGCCCAGACACACATTCGCATGCGTAACATAAGTTATTATTCATCAAGAAAAAAACATATTTACCAAGCCTTAAAAAAATAATTTGACATATAAATTTGTCATTTATAAAAAGATCTTAATGTAAATCTAAAAAAATTTTTTAGTCGTAGAATATCTATTATTTGTTTTGCTTTGAAAAATTATTACAATTAACTTTTAAAAATTATGAGTCGATTTATATATATAATTTATAGAATAAAGTAAGACAAAATGCGAAAGGACATTTCGACTAAACTCGATTAACTTTTATCTATAATATTGCAGTATTTTGTTAATATGTGGATTATTAATATTTTATTGTTTGACGCACTTGGAAAAAAGACTAGATTATAAACAACAATTTATGTATATAAAATTATGTATAAAAATTTTGTTATAAACAATTGTATTATTTAAATTAATTGGAGTTTAATCGATTTAGTTCTGTAAAATGAACTGTATTATAATAGGTCTGTTCTTTATAGCTGAACTGGCTAGTTCAGGTTTATCTTTTTTACTCCACATTGGAAGGAAAAAAATTAACTCTGAACTAGTGCAGCCAGTTCAGCCTAGTTCAGCTATAAAGAACAGACCTAATATTTGGGAATGCACTTGCAGAAACTACATGTATATATTTTCATCTGATTAGTTTAGTTGCGGTATTCACGGTTTAATACAGAAGTAAACCAATTGTGTTAAAAAATTAAAAGCGGCCAGACTATTATTTGAGATTCTTAAATTGCAAGCTGCAAGATACAACGATGCGATTGCGAAGAATGACAATTACCTTGTCGACACTGTAAAATCGGCAGGCACGACGGATGACAACGGCGAACCAACCAGAGCTAACTGCATGTAGCATCGTGTGAAACTAGAATTTATGGTCGTGGAGAATAGAGCGGTGGGAGTCTCGTGGTGGATTTATTACTCGGTCGACCGCAATTTCAAAAGTCGTCACGTAATCACGCCGCTGCAATATTGTCGGCCGAGCACCGAGTTCAAGCTCATTGAAACTTGTTTTTCAATATTCATATGATGGGGGGATTCTCCTCAATACGGCAGACTTATTTGTTTTTTTGTCGATAAAATCACGGTGACTTGGATATTTGCTGCTTGACTTATTATCTAATAGTGTCGTCCAACTGAATCTTGTGTTTGCTAGGAGATTTGGATTTAAATCTAAATCATTGCATTGAGAGATAATATCCAGATGTGCGCTTTATGCAATTTTTGTAAAAAATGAAACGATGAATATATGATTATAACTTTGAAGAATATGACAATAATAAAGAATTGAACACAATATAGATACGAGATTATATAGGAATGATAATACCCATACAGCACAGAATTTTTCAGTTACAATAATCATTGCAATAACGTTACAATTTTGCAAGTTGCAATGCAACAACTGAAAAAATTGTATTCTCACTTTAAGAATTTCCGACTTATTTTTAGAATACCCTATTCTAAAATAAGCGCCAAAAAGATCTTCTTACCATAAAAGGGGAAAATTCCTTAAAGATTAGTATCAGATATTCCTAATTTATAAAAGTAGACGAAATAGGATTTATTTTTACATTAATTGTACTTTTTATTGTACATTTTAATTTTTTTTTATTTTTACATTAACTATTATTATATTTACGTTTTTCCTTATAATTTAAATTAAAATTTTATTACAATAATAATTTTAATTTTATAGAGCATGACTGAGAAATAAAAAGTTGGATAAAAAATGAAATAAGATTTTGGTACTCTTCATAAAACCATTCCATAATTATGTCATATTATTTTATAACACACAGGCAAAGAAAGACCATAAAGAAAGCATAGACATAGTACATATAGATCGAGCATGAGGCACAAGACCTGAACGATTAAAAAACAAATTAATAGATTATGTTACACGTTACTTACTCGTGAACACTTTTCTTAAGTCGCTCAAGTCTTCTTTTTCGAGCCACTTATCAACTTCATTTATTTTTCTAATAAACTAAAACCAGTGACAAACACTGTATTGCACTGTAAATTGCAATACTATATAACGGGTGCTTTCCAGCAACGTACACAGGTGACACTGTGTAACACAGTGTACGACCTAGTGCTTTCCAACTACACACAAGTCAACACTATCGAATACCGCACTTTAGCTGATGTGTACGATTGTGTCGTCGTTTTGTGTCATTTCATAGATACCAACATTTTTACATTTGGTACCATTTTTTTTCTACGAAGTGATAGTCCAAAGATAAAAGTAAGAAGTAGGAGGTAAACTTTTAAAAAAACTTAAAAATCTTAAAAAAAAACTTTAAAAAACTTAAAACTTTGAGAAAGCTATGTAAAGTAACTACCCTGCACTCTGGCTTTAAAGTAAAAAAACTATACTCAGATAGCACAAGGATGTCCTTAGGACATCCAAAGGGCATCCAGGGCATACAAGTAGGATATCCTGAGAACATCGCATTTTAATCCTCGGATCTCCTCTGGACGTCCCGAGGAAGAGTAAATGATAGCCGAATATTAGCCTCTAGAGAATCCAGGAAGATCCTGTGGAACATTCTAAGGATTTCTATAGGATATGTTAGGGATATTTTTCGTACGTTTCAAGGAGTAAATTCTGAAATTGAAATATAAATTAAGATTGCGTTCTGTTATTTACTGCCAATACTGAAAATCTAATACTGAAAATAGTTCACGTTTTTTGATATTTGAGGCTTTCGTGGTGTACATGAATATTAGATTTGGCTTCCGAGTTTGAACCGTGAAAATTCTTTATCTGATTCCGACGTTTCGTGAACATTTCAGTTCACTTCATCGAGGAGGAAGTATCAGGTTGTTTCTCCCTGATGAAGTAAACTGAAATGTCTACCAAATGTCGGAATCAAATAAAGAATTTATGCGGCTCAAACTCGGAAGCCAAAGTTAGCCAAACCTAAAGTTCACGTTATGTAAACTCCTTAGCACTTTCTGCACTTGAAATGAGATAAATGCATATTCGGATGTTCGAGAAAAAAAGAGCGAAGAACCCAGTGCAAAAAAAAACCTAATGGATAAGGGTTTGATAATTCTGGGACGTTATGAACTATCTGGGATAATAGACAGGGCAGATATTCTACAAACATCCTGTGTTTATCTATTGGACATTTATGGGACATTTATATTTTAATACTAAATATTTCTAAATTATGTTAAATATCCTACATAACTGAAAGTAATCATATATGCATATTAAATTTTCATAAAATATATTTATAATCAGATCTCTAAAACGTCCTAAAAATGTCCTGAACCGTCCTGAACATATTCAGGATGATCCTGAGGACGTCTTGTGCTGTCTGGGTATATAAGCAGCGTTCCAGCTGCAAGTCGACACTGTGTAACACTGTGTCACAATGTATGACTGTGTTTCATTGTTGGAAAGCACCCTATATAATCATGTACGTTGCTGCAACAATATATGACCATGTAACACCAAATGAACGGTCCACATAAAAAACATACGACCGTTTGTTATTAACAAAGAATATATTCTTAATTTTAGAGGATATTTTAGAAACACTTAAAAATATCTATTAAGAGGGCTTTTATAGTATACAGTCCTCTCTTACTTCGAGAATACCATTTTTTTCGATGAATGTAAAAGATATCGTAGAAATATTGTAACTGCAACAGGACATTAATGGAATTGCAGCAACATTTTAGAAACTTTGGAAAAGTATAACGCTATAATTTATACTAAATTAAAAAATATATTTTAATATACAGAATATACTCTCCCAAAGAATTAGCACCTTTAATGTCATCAAAACTATAGAAATTTAAAAAAATTTCTGGAACAAAGATTGCACAATAAAAAGATAGCCATCATATAACAATAACAATTATTCTATAAACACATTTGGAGATATAAAAATCACTTTTGTTTTTTTTAAACAAAATATTATATTTGTTATAACTATATCTTTTGATAGCGACTGTTAAGACGACTATAATAATCTATGACACAAAATCATTCAAGGTCATTCGCAACAATTAGTCACGAGAATATATGTAATTAAAAAACTTACATTTACAAAAGTTATTCGAAATAATGATCGTCAATATCAATATAATACAGTATCTTGTAATTGTTAATTCAGTTGCACATCTCATAATCAGAACTTATTGAAGCACATGCTCGAATAGTTGTCGTATGTTATCAGCTGTATTTTTGCATGTTATTTGATGCTTCTTTATACACTATATCTTTTAATTTTTCCATAACAAAAAAATTTAGTCTAACAATATTAGATCCAGTGAATAAACCGGCCATGGTACAGGTTCTTTATGTCCAATCTAGCGATTTGGAAATATTTCGTGCAATTCATTTTTTATAATCAATAAAAAATATGCTGGACGTTCATCATGCTGATACCACATTATTTGTTGTGTATTTAAAGACATATTTTGCAGTAACGGAGACAATCTTTCTCGAATAAATCTACTGTACATACTGCCATTCAGTTTTCCGTATTTATCTTATCCGTTAGTAAAAGAAAAATTTAAAAGTACTTGTGTGCCACATTGTATAATACTATTTTTCTAAAAAGATGTAAATATTCACAATATTAATTTCTGAGAAAGCAGAAAATTTCTTAATAAAAATATCGCATATTTCTGTGATAATTTCAACATTATAAAAGAAAGTTCATGGTAGCATCTTTATCATTAGCCATTGAAATGTCAGTTCTGTGATTCATAAACTTCGCATTTAATAATTATTATAGCCTTAACTTCTCGTATTAGAATTTTTGCCATGAAATGTTTTTAAAAATCCATCATTAAAAGCACTGGTGATTTTAATAAAAGGTATTAGAATGTTCTTATCAGCAAGTAATAAATAATATCATGTAATTATGTACATATATCTGTTATATGATTTAAGGGGATCCTAAAGTCGTCTGTTTTACCGACCGAGAATTATTTCTTTTTTTACGTTAATCTTTTTATTGGTTGAATAGAATAATAAATGCTTTTCCACGATTAAAGTACACATAGCAACAAAGTGCTGAACGTCCGATTTTATGTCAATTTTATGTTAATAACACGTATTTATGATATTTATGTTAATATACGTATGCACGACAATTTTGCACACGCTTTTCTCTTTCACTAAACTTCTAAACTCATTTCTAAAAGTTCACCTACATTCCTTCATGCAATTCCGAGTGCGGACTGATCTTATTTTGTACGTACAAACTGCAAAACTTTTATATTAAGCAATATTGTTTCGACCTGACCTAACCTGACGCCGCGTCAGGTCATAACAATATTGCTTAATATAAAAGTTTTGCAGTTTGTACGTACAAAATAAGATCAGTCCGCACTCGGAATTGCATGAAGGAATGTAGGTGAACTTTTAGAAATGAGTTTAGAAGTTTAGTGAAAGAGAAAAGCGTGTGCAAAATTGTCGTGCATACGTGTATTAACATAAATATCATAAATACGTGTTATTAACATAAAATTGACATAAAATCGGACGTTCAGCACTTTGTTGCTATGTGTACTTTAATCGTGGAAAAGCATTTATTATTCTATTCAACCAATAAAAAGATTAACGTAAAAAAAGAAATAATTCTCGGTCGGTAAAACAGCGGGCCGTCGGAGTTCGGCCGTCAGTTTTGGATCTCCTTAATGCTAAAATTAAAATGCAAATTATTCTTTACTTATAAAGTTGTTAATGTATCCTCTGGAGTACTTAAATACAATATATTATAAGATTCCATAAATACAAGCATTATTGCTACAGTATAGGAATTATGTTGTGTTATATTTCTATGTGAATCTCTCTCTCTCTCTCTCTCTCTCTCTCTCTCTCTCTCTCTCTCTCTCTCTCTCTCTCTCTCTCTTTCTAAGAAGAAAGACGTGTTAAAGATCGCTCCTCAAAAGTGAACCTTTTAAACAGTGATATAGTCGCGAGGGACATAAAAAGTTTCTCAAGGCAAGGTGTGAAGTTACGAGTATTAGCCATGAGCATTATCTAGCCGAAAAGCTCTAAATCTAGGCGTGAGAAGTGCATCATATACTCAGGATACCAAGACTTTTGTAACAGTTACAGGCAAGCAAAGTTGGCATGACAAATAAAGTGAGATAGAGGTGACTATCTTGTTATGTTTATATTGTTGGTTTGGTATACACTACCAGCATGAACAGTGAATATGCAGAATATAGATGTTTGGCATGTAAAAAAGATATAAAGTGTCAAGTGGTGTCGTGTAAAGGCTGTTACCTCGAACATCGTAACAAGCTGTTTTATCATCCAGGGTGTGTTAGCAAACATAAAATCTATGATAAAAACCTAGAGTTAGTATTGTGTCAGAGTCCATTTGACAGATTTGAAATAGAGATGAAGAAAGCCTCGGCTGTTACGGGAAGCAGCAAGGACAGCAAAGATAGACGAGGATCTCAAGGATTTACAAGCTCTGATACAAGCACGCTCACATCAACAGGCAGTGGAACTAAAGGATTGGGAGTGAGTAAGTCACTGAATATCGATGTTAAAGTAGACTTGCTCGTAAAAGCTATAAAAGAGATAAAAGATGAAATGATATGTAAAAACGAAATTAAAAACTTCATGAAGGAAATATTACATGAAGAAATGACTAACATAAAGCGAGAAATGGATGAGATTAAAAAGTATATACAAGAAACACTTAGTGAATCGGCAAAAGAACATCCAAAAAGAAAATTTTCGGAGGTAGTACAGGAAAAGAAGAACGAAAATGTTATAATCATTAAACCTAGGAAGCAGCAAGAGAGTGAAGCCACCAAGAAAGTCATGAAAGAAAAGGTAGACATAAAAGACCTGGCAGTAGGAGTTACAAAACTTAGAAGTGGAAATAATGGCTCAGTTATTCTTGGATGCCAGAATATGGAGGAGATGAGAAAATTGAAAGACACGGTGCAAGTTAAACTGGGTGAGGATTACAGAGTCACCGAACCAAGGCTAATAAGTCCAAAACTAAAAATCATAAATGTAGGCGATGAAGGAATCAGTCTAGACGAGGACAATTTTGTGAACACAATTATAAAGCAGAATAAAATTAATGGAAATAGAACAGGTTTTTATATGAAAATGATTAAGAAAATTATTAAAGAAGATAGAGATGCTATGCAGCCGAAAGGAAGAAGGAGAGAAGGCGGATCGGTGCTGATTGAAGTGGACAAAATAACTCATGAATTGATATTAAAAAAGGAGAAACTAAATGTAGGATGGAGAAAGTGTTTAGTATATGAACACTTTAATGTTAAAAGATGTTACAAATGCTGGGGATACAATCACTTTGCGCGTAATTGTAATAAGCAAGATACATGTTACAAATGTGCAGGTATGCATAAATCAAGCGAATGTACTGCACTAAATAAGAGATGTATAAATTGTATATACAAAAACGAGAAATATAAGCTTAGAATAAATGAGGAACATGATGCATTGAGTCCGGAATGTCCAACCTTTGTAAAAGCATTAAAAGAAGAAAAAAAAAGAACTGGCTGGAGTACTGCTGAATAGCAATTAAGAGTGAGAGAAGAGTCATTTCTATACACGAATGCACAAAGTATGACTGCACATAAGGATGAAATACAACATTTGGTCCTGAAGAAGATGAATCCTGCAATTGTTGCACTGTCGGAGACAAGAATAACACCTGATATTGAGGATAACGAGCTAAACGTACCAGGATACAGTTTAGTTAGATACGATGCAGAAAACAGATTCACAGGAGGAGTTGCTTTATATGTGAGAAATGATATTCGATTTGAAATATTCTTAGTTGAGAAAATAAGCTCTAATTACTGGTGTATTGCGTTAAATATAAATGTAAACTTTTTATAAAGGTAAATTAGCGGTAATATATCATTCACCGAGTGCGAGTGATGGCGATTTTATAAGATCCTTAGAAAATATTATAGAAAATTTGTTAAGCAAAGAAGATTGTATAGTGATAGGTGATTTTAATATAGATATTTTAAACGATACATTCTATGCGAGAAAACTGCAAACATCAATGTTGAGTTTGGGTATGAAACAATATGTGGATAAACCAACAAGAGTTACTAAAAATAGTCACACATTAATAGATTTAGTTTTTGCCAATAAAAAAGTAAATATTCAAGTAATTAGTGAACCAAAAATTACAAACCATCCATTTAACATTAAAAATTAATTTTAATGTTAAAAAATTAGATGATAAATGTAGAGAATTTGTAAGTAGGGATTTCAGTAAATTTGATGTAAATGAACTTAATAAATTAATAAGCAAAAATATCATAGAAAATGATGTTGATCTTGACGTAGATGTAAATATAAGGGCTGAGAATTTTGTAGAGAGTATAGTGAAATCATTAAATATGATCGCTCCAAAAAAAGGTTACAGAATTCCAAGGGTGTGGGAAGGAAAAAAATGGTTTAATAATGAGATAAGAATTGCAGCTAATAAGAGAGATATAGCATATAAGAGAGCAGTATTTACAGGGAACGAACATGATTGGAAACAGTTTACGAATCAGAGAAATACGGTAGTTAAAATCATTAGAAGTAAAAAGAAAGAATTTTACGAGAACATGATTGATAATAACAGGAATGATAAAAAAAAAACTATGGAAAACGTTAAAAGAAGTAATAAACGGTGAACCAGAGATCCATAAAGAAATAAATAATAATATAGACTTTGAGATATTAGACTCTAGAAATAACTATGATATAGCTAACAAATTTAATATATATTATGTGGAAAGTATTAATAAAATAGTTAGTTCTATAAAAAGTAGTCAGGAAGAAATCTTATGTACAAAATTAAAACTATAAATAATGAGAAAATTATGGATAGATTTGTGAGAGTAGAAGTCAATAGGTTAGAGAAAATAATTATGAGTTTACCGAATAAAACAGGAACAGATGAAGGCATATCGAGTAATATATTAAAAATGGCATTGCCTGTTATCAAAGAAGAATTTACAAGGGTAATAAATAGTTCGCTCATTGAAGGTCAATGCCCAGAAGGGTGGAAAACTTCAACAATTATACCAATTCCGAAAGTTGCAAATCCAAAAAAAGCTAGCGAATATAGACCAATCAACATTTTACCATTGTATGAAAAGGTATTAGAATTAGTGGTTAAAGATCAGTTAGAATCGTATTTAGAATGTAAAGGCATTATATCGGAACACCAATTTGGATTCAGGAAGCACCATTCATGTGAAACAGCGATACAGGTCATTATAGATAATTGGAAATTAGTCATTAGTGAAGGTAAAATGGTGGGAATTATTTTTATGGATTTCAAGAAAGCGTTCGAAACAGTTAACAGAACAAGATTATTAAATAAACTGTATGACTATGGGATAAGAGGTAGAGTTCTTGAATGGCTAAATTCGTATCTAAATAATAGGAAACAGTGGGTAAAATTAAATGATAATTGGTCGGAAATACTAACTACTGAATATGGTGTGCCGCAAGGTTCGGTGTTGGGACCCTTACTGTTTATTGTGTATATAAATGATATTGTGGATAACTGTCACAATGATTATAATATAAAAATGTTTGCGGATGATACTATACTGTATGTAACCGGAGATAGCTGTGAAGAGCTTGAATATAAAATGAATTTTATGTTTAATATAGTAAATAATTGGTTGCAAATAAATACACTAAAATTAAATACGAGCAAAACAAAATATATGATAGTAAGAGGCATACGGAAAAAATTGTTAGGGAATATCATGTTAAAAAGTGAGGATGATGTAATTGAGCGAATTGAAAAAATCAAGTATCTAGGGATAATTATTGATAGTAATCTAAAATTTGAAGATCATTGTGACTACATATTAAAAAAGGTAGGAAAAAAATAGGTTTCCTAAACAGAATAGGAAGTAACTTATCAGCATATACTAGATGTTTTGTGTACAAGGCGATTATAGCTCGTCACTTTGAATATTGCGCAACATTATTAATATGTATGAATGAAACACAACTTAATAGACTGCAAGTGGCTCAGAATAGGGCAATGAGGGTTATATTACAGTGTGATCGATATACTAAGATAGAAGTAATGTTACAAGCATTACAGTTTATGTCAATAAGACAGAGATTGTATTTCAATGCATGTATTTTTATATTTAAATTAGTAATAGGAATGCTACCAATACAACTATGCAATAAATTACAAGTAATAAAAGAATTAAGCGGAATTCAAACAAGACAAGCTGAAGACATTAGAATTCATTTTCGAAAAACAAGAAATGCGCAAAAAAGTTTATTCTATGAAAGTGTGAAAATGTACAATGCCCTACCGGCTGTAGCCAAGGAATGTACAAACATTAATGTATTCAAACGTATTCTAAGAAATTATGTTATGTCTGCGGTTAATTAAATCTAATTCTGTACATTGCAAATAGCTGTGAAAGCTAAATAAAGACTCATTCATTCATTCATTCTCTCTCTCTCTCTCTCTCTCTCTCTCTCTCTCTCTCTCTCTCTCTCCCCCTCCCTCCCTCCCTCCCTCCCTCCCTCTCTCTCTCTCTCTAATATTTATTTGTAATATGTAATTGTGTAATTTTAAAATATATAATATTATATATTATGATAAAATTTGTGTTTTATAAATAAAGCCACTTTATATAAATTTTATAATGTATGTTATGGATGTATATATTTCATTACTAATAATTTGTCTTTTATATCAAGAAACATATTTAGATTATAATAATTATAATAATGCGTTCGCAAACAAAATTTAGTAGCTGCACATAACATAGAGATTAGTTGCAATCTTATAATACAGTATATTCAAATGCTTTATTAATAAATGCTTTATAAATATTCATATATACATATAATTTTGTCGTATGTACTTAATAGTTATCATATCACCAATATTGATTAAATATTCAATTTAAAGATATTCAAAGATACAAATAATTTATAACAACGAGCATTTGTATTGTTGCAACATTATCGATTGTTGATTATATCAATTTTTTATCGGCGATTGATTATTAATAATCATTATTTTCAATGAATGTATCAATGATCGATAATATCAAAAACTAATTCGCAATGATTCCAATGAGTTTCAATATTTTACTCATAGATAAATTTGATTGTTATATTTTATTTTAAAAGCTGATTTAGCATTAAGAATAGCATATAGTATATACATTATTATGTGTATATAAATAGGAAACATATTATTAGTATCTTATAAAATCATAAAATTATTACGAAAAAAATAAATTTGCATATGGCGCGTCAAACCTGTATCAGTTAAACCTGTTAAACAAATCAATAGATTCCACAGACTGATTGTTTACACTCGCCGTCACGAATGCCTTCACATTTCAAAATAGCTACTTCCGGATCAAACGCATTGCGTCGTAGGTATTCGCACATCATGATTGTTCATTCGCTAATTTTGTAACGATTAGTTCAACAACTATTTGATTTATTATGATTAAACGAATTATATTATAGTTTTTCTCATATCTTATTTGAACATTGCTAATTCTTCTCATTGTCAGAACTAATAATTATGAAATTATGATGCATGTGAATAACTGGATGACGCTATACGTTCGATCCGAAACATAGCTATCTTCAAACGTAAAGATATTCGTAATCAACTTCGCTAAATTATTTTCTTGATATAATATGACTAAAGAAACCTTTTTATAAAAAAGTAAAATACGCACGCCAGTATAAAGAAAAGTATCTAAACTTGTATATCCAATCAATAGAAAGCGATTTAAAAAAAGTGACTATTAAACATTATCGAAAAATTAACTATTCGAAAACATAAATGCGATTAATGCCAAGTATCTAGCCAAATACTACAAATCATATACTACGAATTTATAATCGACTAATAAGGAAAGGATCGGAAGTGTCCCTCTCCGATTTTGATGAGTTTTGGATATATTGTAGTCTACATCAAAATAAAAGAGACACATTTTTTTATTTGTGCCCATATTACCGTTAAGAGGGTGAAACACACCCTCGAAAAAATTTATATTTTTATATTTTTGAGTGAATACCGTTGAAACAGAACAAGATATGAAAAAATGTTTCAAATAAAAGTATAACGATTTTTAATGTACTTTATAACAATGCAATCAGATTTTTGAAAATGTCATCTCTTTTTAAATTTCCTTCCCCCGCCCTTATAATTTTTGAAAATTATAAAATTTGTATTATAACAAAACATATTTAACGCCAAATTCAACTATATATGATAAAGTTGTATTCCGAAAACGCATTTTTCAGAAATAAGCTAGAAATATCTCTATACGCGCGAAATATCTCTATTCGCTCTATTCGTATCCATCTTATAGCACTCGCTAGTCATGGCGACAGTTTTTTCTTCGTAATCTCACAGAGACAATCATAAATTATCAATAAATAATTTAAATATTATAATTTACGTATTTACATTTAATAATTAAATTTATAATAATTTATGTATAATATTTATGTATTTATATATAATAATTATATATATATATATACACAATATATATAGAATTTTTTTTATACATAATAGTCATATTTATATATAATTTATAATAAATAATTTACATATTATCATTTTTATATATTTATACATTTATATATTATAGCAATTATATTATGGCAATAAATAATTCACACATAGGAGAAAAAGTAATATGTTTTTGCACTAAAAAATAGAGCTAACCGAACAAGGAAAAATCTCTTTGACGAGATATAATTAATAGGTTAATAGATACAATGATACGATGCAATAAATAAACAAATGTGCTTATGCAATCGCAAAAATTTATAAAGTGACATTTACGCAATAGCATAATTTTATTTATAAATTGCGTGCAACGCAACACATACGCATTCATCGTTGTGAATCGATATTAAAGTTTAGTATACGATTTCGTTCTGTCAGTAGTTAATACTAGTTCAGTGCGAATAACTAATATATCTGCATGTATTAGATATGTATTAATACAAAAATTAAATTTTTTATAAATTTGTATTATTGTTTATGTTTTTACATATTTATGCTTTGCGAGGCAGATAGGCTGACTCAATGGCAGAGTAGTTGCCTTGAGAGGTTGCCTTGAGTGGTTGTATTGAGAGAAAATACTAGAATTAAATTTCAGTAGGATCCCGATACATTTTTTCTCTGCTTAGGAAAAACTTGCTATAGTATTTTGCTTCACGAATTTCGAGATATCCGTATGTATATGTATACAGGGTGTAACAAAAAAGGTGTCCACTACTTTAAGGATGGATAGTACACATCAAAATGATGAAAAAATTCTTATTAATATATGTTCGCAAATGACCCCCTATAAAGTTATGGGCAACTTTTGAGCTTAAAAATTCATTGTTAAAATTATTAAATACGAACAATGTAATGTTTTGATATTGTTTTGTTTTCATTTTGAAAAATTTGATGTTAGTTACTGTAATGGCGAATTACACTAATGGAAAAATGGCAGACATGCACTTGATGTATGGTCTTGCGAATTATAATAGGGCTCAAGCAAGAAGATTTTATTTACAACGATTTCTAAATTGCCAATTTGAACATCTTTCATTTTTATACTTATTCTGACAACTTAAAACGTATTCTGTTCGTTAATAAACCAAGCTTACATTTAAGCTCAAAAGTTGTAATCCTCATAACATGGTAGGGAGTCATTTGCGGACCTATGTTGATAGGAACTTTTTT
Organism: Lasius fuliginosus; assembly: GCA_949152495.1. Classification (NCBI taxonomy): domain Eukaryota; kingdom Metazoa; phylum Arthropoda; class Insecta; order Hymenoptera; family Formicidae; genus Lasius; species Lasius fuliginosus. The sequence continues at coordinate 16,172,119 of OX424448.1, read as the reverse complement.
TCATCATTTTGATGTGTACTACCTGTGATATCCGTCAATTAGTGGATAGTAGCAAATTACTACTCCCGATTTATTTATGACATGGCTACCAAATTAAAACCGTTACACGAATGTTTAGAGAACGGAAAATTTCTGTGGACGGAGAAGTGCCAAAAAGCTTTTGAACATATTAAGGGCGTATTATTATCCAAAAAATTTTTGATTTATTTTGATCCAAACAAACCTATTGTACTTACTTGCGATGCGTCCCCCTGCGGGGTAGCCGCAGTATTGTCACACCGGGACGAAACGGGCCTGGATAGACCTATCCATTTTGCCAGCAAAACCTTGACTAAATCAGAAATAAATTATTCTCACCTGGATAAAGAAGCCTTGGCTATAGTTTTTGGAGTTCGAAAATTTTTCGAATATTTATATGGGAATAAATTCCTGCTTCAAACAGATAATGCAGCATTGTCTAGAATTTTCTACCCGTCAAAAGAAATTCCCGAAATGGCAACAATGCGACTACAACGTTGGGCAATATTTCTAAGTGCGTTCCGCTATGAGATTAGACACATAAAAGGCGACCGCAACTACGCGGACTGGTTAAGCCGTTTACCACACCCCCGCACCGAGATAGGAGGTCGAGAATTCGAAATATTAGATGATGTTAAGAACGGCTACTTAAAAAATATACGTGATTACGATTTTGTCAGCTTAAATTGGAGGGCCGTTCAATGAGCAACACGCGAAGATCGAGAGTTGTGCATGGTATTAAGATTTTGTTTAGACGGGTGGCCAGAGATAAGGCCTGGAAGTGAGGAATTAAAGGTATTTTGGGAAAAACGAGAAACATTAGCAGTAGAAGATAATTGTCTAATGTGGGGGCATCGCGTGATTATCCCTACCAAGTTAAGAAACGTGGTCTTACACGAATTACATTACAGTCATTTCGGAGTGTGCCGAATGAAGACTCTGGCCTCTGGCTCGCTCATTCGTGTGGTGGCCAAAAATAGATGATAATAGATATTGAAAAAATCACTCGAAAATGCAAATCTTGCTTTGAAGGAAGAAAAAATCCCCCAAAAATACTTTTAACTCCGTGGGTGTGGCCGACTATGCCGTGGCATAGAATACACGCGGACTTTTTAAGACCAATGGAGGGAAAAATGGTTTTAGTGATAGTAGACAGTCACTCAAAATGGCCCGAAGCGGTGATAATGCGGAGTATGAACGAAGGTGACACCATTTTGGCGTTTGAAGAACTTTTCTTGCGTTACGGGTACCCCGCCCATTTAGTGACAGACAATTTTGCGACGTTTACCGGTGTAGCGTTTCAGAACTTAATAAAAAAAGGGGGAATTCGGCACAGCATTACCCCGCCGCACCATCCGGCCACAAAGGGAGCGGCGGAAAATTTCGTGGGCACATTCAAACAAAAAGTGACCTGTATAATAAAAGATGGACTCTCCTTAGATCAGGCCACAAAGCAATTTTTGTCCGATTACTGCATGACGGCACATGCCGCCATGAAGCAGACCCCCGCGAAATTATTCCTAGGGCGCGAGTTGCGAACGCGTTTTTCCCTGCTGCGACCAAATTCCGCTGACACGAAAGTACTCGATCATCAACAACGACAAATGCAGAACTATCCGGGAAAACGCGGCCGGACGTTCGAAGTGGGCGAGAAGATAATGGCCAAGGATTATCGAGACGAAAAAGAGCGGTGGACTCCCGGGGTAGTAGCTCAGGAAATTACTCCAAATGTAACGTATCAAATACGAGTAGGAGATAAGTTATGGAAAAGACATACCGATCAGCTGTTGAAAAGTGAGCTGACGGACGGCCCGCCGGACCAGACGGATACCGAAACGGTCGAACAGAAGATGCTAAGGAGATCCGAGCGAATCGCAAACCGTACATGATGATTATTATATATATATTAATATATATTATTATTATTAAATATTATTACATATTAAATGTTTAAAAACCCAACGAGGGGGAGGGTATGATATCCGTCGATTAGTGGCGCCCCCCCACATTAGAGCGAGACCGATGTAATTGTATCCTCGACAGATATCTTCTCGCAGTACTCTTGTGGATAGCATCGAGATTAGATGAAAATACATTATCTCGCAGAGTGTGTTATAAAACCCAACTTAAGGTTATTATTATTTTATATCCCTGAGATATAACACTACCCATCCTTAACGTAGAGGACACCTTTTTGGTTACACTCTGTATACATACGTCTCCCCCCCTCTCTCCCCTCCTCTCCCCCTCTCACCCCCTCTCCCCTCATTCCCTCCCTCTCCCTTTTTCTCCCTCCTCCCCCCTTTTCTCTCCCTATCTCTCTCCCTCTCCCTTCTCCCCCTCTCCCACTCTCCCCTCTTTCCCTCCCTCCCACCCTTTCTCTCCCCTTTCCTCCCTCTCTCCCTCTTTCCCTCCCTCTTTCTCTCCCTCTCTTTCCCTCTCTCTCTCCCTCTCTCTGTGCGTGCGTGCGTGCGTGTGTGTGTGTGTGTTACTCGCGCGGATTGGCCGATCTTTTTTAATTAATGTCTCATTAATTATTGCGAAAACAGTAAAACGGTAGAGGACTTTTCTATTCGATTTAATCCGCTCTATCTGCACACGACGGATGGGACGATTATTACCAGACACCCCGTATGTATACAGGGTAATTTGATATGTCGTTTGAAAATAACAAAAAATATGCTTTAAACGAAACAATTTAAAAAAAAAATTGTTAAGTTTCGAGACAGAAATGTTATAATTTTTTGTGATCTTGAATGAGTTTCAAGATCATTTAAAGGTCAACTTCAATTTTTTAAATGACAACCCTTACTTTTTATTACATTTTTATACTCTTGTCAGTGTGTAAAAATTAAAACTTTTTCTCTCTTGACATTTTTCTCCAAGTCTTATATAACAGTTTAAATTCAAGCTGTTCAAACTCTGCAATTATTAAATACTCTTTTCAATGACCGCTAAATAGGAAAAGGGCAACTTGTACCATAGTCAACTCGTTCCTCAGATCTTACTCCAACAGATTTCTTTTTGTGGGAATATATCAAAAATAAAATTTATATATTATAGTTTATTATTATAGTTTCAATCACACCAAAAGACATGATTAGAGTGCAACGTTGATTTCTTCATTCCATTACAAAATGTATTGAAGTAGGTAACCAATATGTTTTAAATTGAAATTTTGGAAAACACTAATATCGTGAGAGGCAAAAGGATTCACGCTAAATAAGCACTCCAAAAGTGAGGATCGGCTTTGTTCGGTTTGAAATATCTTGAAAACTGATGCAAGAAACTATTAGAGAAAAATGTCAAGAAAAAAAGTTTTAATTTTTTATCCACTGAATATAAAAATGTAATAAAATGAAATATAAAATAGGGATTCCCACTTAAAAAATTGAAGTTGACTTTCAGATGACTTTGAAACTACATTACAGAAAAAAGTCACCATTTTTTTTCTCAAAACCAGATAACTTTTATTTGAAAAATTGTTTCGTTTAATGCATATTTCTAAGTTATTTTTAAATGACATATTAAATAACTCATTCTCTCTATATATATATATATATATATATATATATATATATATATATATACGAGGCGTGTTTTTTAAGTAAGGTTAAGGTCCAATCGGACATTTAAAAAAACAAAGTAAGAGAGAAAACTTTTATTATTGGTACAACACTTGTGTACATATCTACTTCTTTTTCTACGTAGGTTGCTTTCCTTTTAGGAGACACAAATCGACACAGGTTAACACACTCGAGCACAGTTTGTCACAGTTAAATGGAACGCGATACACAGAAACGGATATACAGTGTGCACTGCTTTTAATACTTAATCTTACAAGATTTATCGTAAAACTTCTCAAACGTGTTTTCAAGTTTTATAAATGTATGTATAATATATTATACTGTATATAAATATTTTTATCACTCGAAATATATTATAAAAATAGAATTTATTTTTATTTTTTATTGTTTATTTTTTATTGCACAAACAATTCAAACCTTAATAAGGATAAGTACTAGATTCAAAGATTCTATCGCGAAATACTGGGAACGGATGCGTTCTTCGGTCAAAAGCACATTCCAACTCTCCTCCCGAGCAGAGTCGAATAGTGTCGATTGAGTTTGAATCAAATTCTAAATGGAAAGCGTCGTGTGTCGATTTGTGTCAAAAGTGTCGACTGTGTTCCCTAAAAGGAAAGCAGCCGTAGTCACCATTGTTTTCTAAGCACTTTTGATACTGACAATGAGGAATATAAGCTTTTTTATGCGCTCTGCATAAAAATCTACCGCCTGAGAGCACTGTCGCTTTCAATTCCTCACTCTCCTCGAACCATTAAAAACCAAGCACTTCTTGAGGTGAAGGAAGACATGAAAATCGCTTGGTGCGCGATCTAAGCTATAAGGGGGTTTGGAGGGTGGCGGGCAGGGAAGGAGTAAGGGGGGAGGTAAAGGGGAAGGTAAGGTTAAGGTTAAGGTTAGGGTGGGTTTCTGTATTTACGGTGTTAGCTGGTCCTTCTGACCTTCAGGTTGGTTCCCGAAAGGTTAGGGTGGTAATGCGCTTTCTGGGGGGATACTCCAAGAAGATATGTCTTCACGGTTCCTTGGATATCCAGAGTCTCGTTCATCGTTGTCTCGCAGTCAGGTCAGTCTGCGCACAGGGTGGAGGTTTTAATGGGTAGGGCCCGTTGCGTTCTTCAGCAACAAAGAGGCGAGTCCCACCTGGCCGTACGGGCGGTCAGGTCTGCGTAAATGCATTTCCTCCTTCCCTCGCAAAAAGAAAAAAAAAGCTATAAGGGGGTGCTTCAAAAGTTTCCATTGTAATTGCTGAATTTTCTGTGTAGTGCGGATAGCAGTGTGTGAACGCACATTGTCATGAAGAACGATATTCAAAGGCCTTTAATATTTGATTCGATAATTCGCTTCATTCGCTTATCGCTATGCGACGTATTTTTTGGAATTCAAATTTCTGTTAAAAGTGGATATGAAATCTGTGCAAGACGCGGCTACTGATCAAAAATATAGTAACTGTTTCAGTTTAATTTTTGATAATATCTGATACAAGGAAGTTTTCAGAATATTAAACTGATTGACATCGGCAGGAGAGGTAAATGGAAAATTATCCGTTTACTGTCTATTTGAAGCACAAAATAGGAGTTTAATTTTCATATAAATTATATTTCGAGTTTTATAAATAAAATTTAATTTATTTTATTTTCATATTTGATTATTTATTTGGTAAAATTGAATCAATTGTTTGCTATATGCGATATAATTATAATATAACATATGTAACATTACATGTTATATTTATGAGAAAAAAATTACAATTAACCTGTTACTCTCTTATGCATCTATAATACGAGGTGTGATAAAAAAATACAATGGCATTGTCTCTCGAAATGTCATCGAGACAAGTTCGCTTGAATAACGCGTGTTATTTTACTCTGCGTATACTTTATAATCATGTTCATCAAGTATTGCCTTTCGTGCGATATTCTCGGCATCTATTCTTTACATCTGTTTGTATCTTTAAAGCTTGAGCGTTTCCGGCATGAAAATATACACGTAATGAGGCCTCAGCTAATTCTTCTATTCTTTATTTTTTGGCCTATTAACTGAGGAGTAATACATATTGGAGATGCCTGTGATGCATTGGAAGGTATACTTTGAATTCGTCACTGCTTGGATGACGTGAGAGACCTCAGTTTGAATTTTATTTTAACAACTATTTTTTTTATTTATTATTTTTTATCCGTTTGACTGCATTGCGATTTTATTTTTTTCTATTTATATAATCTAAATTTAAAATTACATTTTAATTGCGCTGAAGACGACCCAAAAAAGGGATCGAAACGTACGCTATTTATATTGATGATGCATATTTTATAAAACAACTTTAACGAGAAATTTAAATTATTATCTCAAATATGAGATTTAATTTAAATTTCTTGGTATCGGACCAAGAAAAATTTGTGCCCTGTGCACAACAAATTACTTCGATGAAAAATTAATTTTCATCGAAAACTAACGCACTACCATCCGCGTTTGGCTCTTATAGCCCGTTGAAATTCAAAGTTGTTTTTTAAATTGAGAGCCTAATTTCCTTAGCATATTTTATATTTACCATAATTTTATATTTACAATAAAATATACGCGCCCTACTTATTGCGCTTGGCTCTTATTGCCATTTTTTACCTTGATTTGATTCAGGAGCGCCTTTATAATTGTATTATGTTACATAATTTGGTAAATAAGTAATTATATTTTTTAAATGCAGCAATTTTTAAAATAGTAGTTGTATTAAAAAAATAGCTGAATTTTGCTGCATGCGTTAATACCATGATGAAAGTAATTGATACACCTATTACAGATTTTAGTGGAGATATATGAATATTAAAAACTATAAATCTACATGCATATGTATACTTTGAATAAATATATAAAATCCGCCTAAAAAAAGTTATCAAAGATATAAAAAAGGCGCTAAATATATCTTTCTTTTTAATCAAAATAACAGTTTCTTACGAAAATGGAATTAAAATTATAAATTAATGATATAAAAAATTATTGAAATCACAAAAAAAACTAAGTATGTTGAAAATATTTTTTTACTAGTGGGCGATAAGTCATATTAGACGTAAAACCATACGAAAGACGTATGTTTAAAAATTAGTATGTTTAAAAATTATTTTTTTCGCTAACGGACGATCAGTCGTGTTAGAGATAAAGTTCGAACATGAACAGAATGTCCAACACATACGCCTACTTTCCGATTAATAATATAAGCTTGGAAATTATATTCAATTGTTTATAAATTGCATTATCCGAGAAACGCCTCAAGTATGCTATTGCTGGACATTTTGTTCATGAACATAACTATTAACACGACTTACCATCCATCAGCGAAAAAAAGTCAAAATCTGCCTTGTCTTTTTTTTGTGATTTTATATCTAATATGACTTGTTGTCCATTAGCAAAAATAATAATTTTTAACAAACTAGATTTTCTTTTTAATTTTCAATACTTTCTTATCCTATTAATTTATATATTTTTTTAATTCTATTTTTATAAAGAATTGTTACTTTGATTGAAGAGATTTTATTTTTAAAAACTGTTATTTTGATTAGAGAGAAACATACTTTTGGCGCCTTTTTAACATTTATGATATATTTTTTAGGCGGTACTTTTATACATTGAATAATAAGTTTAATTGATATTATATTTTAAAAATACATAATTATATTTAAGAAATAATCTACAATGGCATCTTGCAGATGTGAAATACTATATTTATATAAAAACAGAATCATAAATCGATTCTATTTATTATTTTGTGAAAAATTTAGTAAATATTTTAATGGAAGAATGAATACTTTATCACATTTTATACGTTACAACATGTCAAATATGTTACATGTCAAAAATTATAAAATATATCGTAAACTATTGATTTTTGATGATTTTATCTTATAATATTTTTATATGTAGAACAATAATAAAAAAATATATTTATGTAAGAAAAACTAGTTTTATTAAACGGTTTTATTAAATGGTTTTATTAAAAAGAAACATAACCTTGAATTCTCGGAAACTGGAACAAGACCGTGTTTCTCACAAATACTTCTCGAAATCAAGTAATTTCATTTGAAACATTTTTCTATATAACACATATTTTAGAATTTATTAGCTGTAATCTGATGATTCATCCTATTCATAATTAAAATCATCAAGTATTAAAAGATATACAAATATTTATGCGATAATTTAACAACAGGCATTTGCATCGCCATAACTTTTTATAACAGAAATTATAATAATTGTATATATACTTATATACATAACTTTTCCTTTTAATAAATAATTAAAAAATATTTGTAAATACATGCTTTCTCTCTTTCTTCTAAAGCCAATTTTTGCTTCAGTGCGAAACACAAGAACTTTTGTGTATTTTGCGACAAGATTAAAATTAAATTTAAATTAAAATTATTTTATTCTAGCTGAAGAAAGAGGGAGAAGTATAGTTTCGTGTGTGCCGAAACGTACAGAATAAAACTTTTTCTTTAATTGGACCGAACATTTCATTAAGTAAGAGTGCGGACAACTGTTGCCCAAAATTTTTCCAATTCGAGATTGAACTTCATTTTCGGCTCAAAATAAAGTTTATGGCATGTAGATTACGAATATAGTTTTCAAATAAACCGAGTTATTGTTCCAGAGAAAATGGTCCATTTAGTTCCAATCTCAACAGATGACGCCACGTATTTTAACAACAAAGCAAACAATAAAACTAATGCTAAAAATCATTTCATTGATGTTACGATTAACTGCAAGCGTTAACGCAATCAACTGTGTGGCAGAGCGGCTAAAACTACTAGCGCTATCATTGGAATTCTAAATGAGCCATTTTCTCTGGAATGGTAACTCGGTCCATCCGGAAACTTGAAATATATTCGTAATCGACGCGTCATAAACTTTATTTTAAGCCAAAAATAAAGTCCAATCTCAAGTTGGGAAAATTTGAAACAACAGGCCTATGGGCACTTGTCCGCACTCTTCACCTACATATTATTATTTCTCTCACCAATAAATATAATTAATCAAATGCAAATTTATCGAGGACTAAAGTAAAAAAGAACGTGATCAATCAGAATTTCAAGTCTAAGATTCTCTGTTTATCGATGTCGGGATAAAACGTCGCGCTTTTTAAGAACTTCCTTTCTTTTGGAAACATTCTCCTAACAAGTGATGAGATTTCATCGGAGTGCGAAGCGTCGCGGCGCCGCGCTATACCGCGCATCCGCCGACGCAGAGGCATCGGGCGCGGAGTGAAGCCGCCACGAATAATCGCCGCATAGATCGCGGCTAATAGTTTACAATCTTCGGCGCCCTTGTCGTGATGTGCGGCCGCTCCGCGAATTTTAATTCGGCGGTTTTCCTCGCCGCGTGTGGTCTGTTGACGGTCGGTAGCGGCGGTGAAATCGCTAATGATGAACAACTGCCAGTGCTAAGGGATGATCCGCGCTGCTCGCCGTCGCTTAGCGTGGTTCTCAGCATGGAAAACAGCGGTGACGGTGTCGCGGCAGCATCGCGGACGCTTGAAAAGAACAGCAGCCTTCCCCATAACAATACCGTTTACCCGGCCCATCTACGTTGGACCGACGGCAATATCACTTATGGTTGCGCCTGCAAATTGCGTAACTGTATCAGGAAATGCTGTCGCGGCGACGAGGTGCTCGGCGAGAAAATCATCGAGAAGAAACCGATATGTCAGAAGATATTCCATAATGACACCATGCCGGCAAGAGTAGAGACGCCGGATCTGCGTTTATCAAAGGAACAAATGGCCGAGGAGATCCAAGATATTGACGAACTGAGAGAGCATTTTCTTTTGCTAGAGAACTTCGTTTGTCCTGCCAAATTTTACCCTCTTAATCCAGACGAGTATCAAGAGGGTAAACTCATCCTTCTTAATCCAGACGAGTTTCCAGAGGATAAAGTCATCCTTCAAGCTAACGGCAGCCTCATAGGCGCCGACGGGACGGTATTTCCGCTCTGGAATTATTGTATCGATTGGCAGATGACTTTTGATCGAATCGGTATTTTAGTTTGCCTAACACAAAACGTGACCGAAGAAAACATTATAGACAGCATATATACAGCACATCATGTGGGCATCGCAGTGTCCATTCCATTCCTCGTCGCTACTTTTCTGGTGTACGCGATTATCCCCGAGTTGAAGAACCTCTACGGCAAAACACTTATGTGCTACGTCATCTGCTTAATTACCGCCTACATTTTCCTGCTCTTGGTTAACTACATTTCCATGTCTTCTATACGCACGTTATGCTTCATTACAGGTAAGCAGCCACCTCGTATCTGGTTCAATTCTTTCGCAGTTTGAGTCGATATTTTGAAATTTGCTTGATCATGATTGAGCTTGCTTGCTCTTCTTTTTTTTCCTTAGATCCCCAGTTTAGTTTAGCAGTTCTGTTGTTTTTAATTTGCTTCGTTGTGAATTAAGATTTTAATAATATATTTTATATATTATATACTAGAGAGAGAGAGAGAGAGAGAGAGAGAGAGAGAGAGAGAGAGAGAGAGAGAGAGAGAGAGAGAGAGCGAGAGAGAGAGAGAGGGTGGGAGGGAGGGAGGGAGGGAGGGAGAGGGGGATAGAGGGGAGGGAGGGAGGGAGGGGAAGGGAGAGGGGGAGGGACAGGAAGGGAGGGAGGGAGGGAGAGAGAGAGTAAAGTATGAAGATCGAGAACTTAACGGTGCGGATTAAGAAACATTTATAAATAATTATTTAGCGATATTATTGCTTTAGAACATGCGCGATGCAGGAAAAACTAATGACCGCATTTTGTAACGTACAAAAATATTTACAATAATAAGTTTCATTCCGAGTCAATATATATAACTTTTCAAATCAAATTTACATTTCATTTTGCATCATTTTATTTTTTGTGCATGATGATAATCTTAAGAATATTATCTATACAAAAAGTATCAGTATCTGTACAAAAATGCGAATAAATTTATGCATACGTATAAATAGAATAAAACCAGCGTTGCAAATTACTTTATAAAAGTAACTCGTTACTGTTACCATTCGTTAATAATTTGTTATCAATTTTAAGTAAATTGTTATCACTACCGTTATTCAAAAAGTAACGAGTCAAAAAGTGTTGCGAGTTACAATTTTCGTGTTTTTAAAAAATGCTAATATAGTTAAACACATAACAACATATGTATAAAATTAAATACATACATAAAATTTATATTTTTAAATATTTTTCTATTAAAATATAATAAATTTGATATAAAATTTAGATATTAATATCACTATCAATATAGTATACAATAATTTTAATAATAATGTTAGGGATTTTTTTTTATGAAAGAAAAACTTTTTCCAAAAATTGCAAAAAATCTTTTTTCTTAAGATTTCCTAATTCTATAAACATAAATAAAAACATGTTCTCTTAGTTTGTGCTAGTTTTTTTTTATAGATTCATAAAAATATAATTAAAATTCTCTTGAAGGTCTTTTTAAAATTTTTTAAATTCTTAAAGATCTTTTTTTAATCTTCTTAAACCTTATGCAATTCTGCAAAAATCGTGATATGGTAAGCTAATTTCAAGTCAGATTTGTTTTTAACATACAAAAGTTTATAAAAATTATATGATTTGATTTAAAATAAAAGTCGCTGAATTTTATTGAAATTGTTTAACTTTTAAAAGATTTAAAACTCTCTATATATATTTTTCTTTACATGGAAAGCAGATTTAAAACTCTCTATATATTTTTCTTTACATGGAAAGCAAATCACATACATAAGTTCGAAAAGTAACGACAGTAATATGATTGAATTCGTTACTCGTTATCGAAAAAAATGTATTTATGTAAATTACTTTTTCTGTTACAGAAAAAATTTGTAACGCCGTTACTGTTACAATTACAAAAAAGAGTAATGTGATGATAACAGCGCTACAAATAACATATTATTTTCCAATGCTAGATAGAACAGTATACATTAATTGAATAATTAATTTTTACAAGTAATGTAATTATATATTAACACTCTATATCACTCATATATCATTTTATTATTTCTAGCAATTTACAAACAATTGAAATATAGCTCATTTTAAAAGCTGCTAAAATATTGAAAGCGTTTTTAATGCTAATCAATTACTCTATAAGAATAATCTACCTTAGAATTTATATTTGACAAAAATTTGACAAAAACGCGTATGTCCCTAAAAACGTTTTGTTCCCTCAATCTTTTTACTCATGTATTAATTCTTTCAAGAAATATTTCATATTCCTTAATAAACTTTAATTTTCAGATTTATCTTTTTTTTAGAATAGTTTTTTATGAATTAAATTATTATTATATAAATGCCTAATTTTGTGCATATGCGTTGCATGTGCACGCGCGCATATACATACGTGCGCGTGTGCGTGTGCGTTTATACATACATTACATGTAATATTAGTGTGCTATAGACCACATCTATTCCACTCACCGATATAGAATACAAATAGATACGTCTATATGAATCAGCTATGTATGTACGTATGTATGTGTTCTGGACGCATGATTTCCTTATCTCTGCGATTAGTGATAACACAAGAACCACATGCTACACTTCCTATACGGTTTAATTACAATTAGTATATGTTTCGTGTTATTTTGAGGAATTCAATGTGATCGAGAGATCTTTTCTTTTACGAGATAAAGATGGATCGAGTGAATCGAGCAAGTCACCGAGTATATTGAGCGTCACTTGAGCCATTGCCATCTTCAATTTCTCGTAAAACAAATGTTAATGATTTTCCTCCCTCCCCCACTTTTTGCATGTATGTAAGATACATGTATATAAGATATGACGAATGCAAACCGGTTTCTATATAATAAGATTTCATTGTCTGCTTTTGCATTGGTGATCATCATCTGCAGAATGAGATAAAAACATTTGCGAATAACGGTGAAATGATATATTCAATGTAATTTCAATTTTGGATCAAATATACGCGTATTTCTTTTAAAGCCTAGAAAGATAATGTATAAAATTTATTGTGGAAATAAGATTTCTTTTGCGTTCATACTATTGATTTATTGCTTTTCATAGAGATAAATCTTTCCATATATATCTAATGTAACTAAAAAAGATTTTCGTCGTTCGTCCAATTGCTCTGCAAATCTATTCAGTTTCCGCAGTTTTCTTAAAAGTATAATGATTCTTCATCCGGAACACATTAAATAGCTAAGTGTTTAAATTTATATTCCTGTTGGAATAGTAAAGCTATCATTGTGAAGCTATTATTAGTGAAGCTATCGTTTGAAAACCGAAGATTTTTTCGGATCGCCCAGTATATACCACCTCGCAGCAGGTAGAGACCGTTTCTTTAAGGCTGTCCGCTGTGAACGACTCATCGTCCGGTAGTATCGCTTTATTGCTCATGGGAGTATATACGTTTCTCGGCGTGCTCTCTCTTGCTTCTCCGTCTCTGGAAGAGAAGTTACAGCGATATCGAATACAGTGTCAGTTTTATCAAGTTTAGTGAGATAGCTGAAAGTCGACCTTAATCGTTAGCGATAACAGTGTTATATTTGATCCGAATGGATTTTTTGTGTTTTGATGATTTATTGGAAAAAAAGAAAAAGAAGCCGCGCGTAATATATAACTTTACCTTCTTTTATTTCGTTCTGATAATATATGCATAACATTATATCGTGTGCGTCAATAATGTGATATTGACGTAAATCTTGTTTTATATTTTGATGTTTAGATATACACTCTTTTTTTAATTACATTAATTGGATCATTAATTAGAGATTAGCAGAGTAGAAAATTTGCATAATATAATAGTAGAATATTTTTTTGCAACATTATATAACAGGTAACAACTTATATACAAATAGATTTGCTTATTCAACAAACCGGTTAAGACTGAATGATTGAGTGACTATATTGTATATATTAGTTTCGATGTATTATTAAGTAAGATCATGCAGGTAATTACGCCATAGCAGCTAATTGTGCCACCTATCTAATTCTTCATTAATACAGGATGTCTTTAAATGACAAATGCTAATTGTGAAGGCATAGATACTAAGTTGTTATCAACAAACATTTTGCCGTTTTGAACTTTCAGTGATTTGTAGTAACAATTAGAACAAAAGTTGTTATCAAAAAATTTGCCACTATAAACTTGGCTCTACATTCGTCGCTAATTTGCCGGCAGTAATTATTACATTTCAAATATTTACTAGCATTATTTTCGTAGTAAATTCGACGCCTTTTCCAAAAGTATAGTTGTTTTTGTCATTCCATTTCATGTAAGTAGAAAGAATGTAATTTATTTACGAAATTTCAGGTTGCTGGTAATTTACTTTAAGAACTCATTAGAATTACTAACAAATTTGGTCTCTATGTTTTGTATTTAGATCCGTTTTGATTGTGGCAGTTTTTTCGATGTAAAAAATAAAACTTATACTTGATGATAAAAATTAAAACTTATTTTTGCTTATTTTTAAAAAATAAAATTTATAATCAAAACACGTTTGTCTTCCCGTTCCTTTTTTTTGTGCATTGGAATTGCGAATAAAGTTCACAAAATGTTTTTTCAAAGCCCTGAGTTGGTTTCTCACGTGATTCCACGCCTTAAAATCACTTTATATGAATTTTTTATTAGGTGGCGTAATTACCTGCACGTGTCGGTAAATATGCCACTTTGACGCACTTTTTTAAAACGATTGGTGGAAAAAGAAAGAGAGGAGATAAAGCATTGAAATATTTTTTTGAGGCAGCCAAAAGATCACTTTTAATTATGGTACACTTAATTTTTTCACTCGATCCTCAGTAAAGTCCAAAAAATCCAAAAGCTTAAGGTGGCGTAATTACCTGTACTGACCTTATATTTTTAGCTATACAAATACTATATATTATTACCTCTCATCATTATATATGTATGTAAATATACATATATGTATGTATAAATATTTTATAAAAATACGTTTTGATTTACATGTATTTTGATTTAACTTTAAATAATGAACATTTCATGGAAAATATGATTACATTAAGATGTAAATTTATCTTTATTTATATTTTAGTTATTAACATTTATTAATCTTCTTTAAATTACCAAGTGATCATTTTAAAAATATCATGTATAAAAATTATTGGCAGTTTCTTAGTATTGTATTCATATATGTGATTATTTGTCATTCAATATGTTATACATTTTCTTCATTTTTATAATTGAAGACTTATTTCATAAATAACTATATTTTATGACCGGAAATGTGCTATCCTTATATCCATGCTATCTTTCAAAATATTCTAAGTTTGCACGCTTTTTTATCACTTTTACCGACTCGGTTGAGCTTAATTTAGCAGTTCGCTAAACTGCTAAATTTAGCAGTTAAATTTACAAATTTACAATTTACGCACTAATGACAGCGGAACGTAATAAAATTACTCTAAGTGATATAAAATTAACCATACATTTTATTATTATTATGTGAGTCATAAGAGAGAAGTCCGTGTGCGTGCGCGTATTCCCGAGAGAGTCATCGCATTCACTTCCTCTCTCTTTCTTGTGGCACTTTCGTGAGTAAGCTTCCGTAAGTACGGCGATAACGCTGCGAGAGGCGGCGACGATAATTATTTCAAGTTGCCATTTCATAGCAACTTCACTAATTAGTATAGAATGAACCGGCATCTGAGAACAATCTTGTTCCTTGCTTGTCTTGTGATCCTGATCGCAGCCGCTCTCGAAAGCGATCAGACAGAGGAAAAGTCAAAGGAATCATGGGAGGAAAGTTTTATCATCTCTCATGTTTATTCGGAGGTAGAGATAATTCCAAGTCCAATCACATTCTTTTTATTGGATTCTTAGAAATTATCAACGAGTTCAATTCGCATCGCTTTGCTAATAACGCATACATACGTGTCCACTATAATGATTCTATTAATGCCTATAGTTTGCGACCAATGACTGATATAACATAATGTTTTAAAAAATAATTGTGTTTTTCAAACACAAGAATAAAAATAATTATTTTTTATAATTTTCCGATGTTGCATACAAATCTTCAAAATGCTCTTTTACGTTACAATTTTAAGAAATTTAAAGTTAAATTTTGTAGAAAAGAACTAATTTAACTAATTTACTATATTATAGTTACGATAACGCAAATAAGACGTGCTAAAAATAGTATTACAATTTCTAAACTTCAAAAAAATCTGTTGTGAAAATTGAAGTTAATAATATTTTCATGATTATATGTATACATACATATTGTATACAGGGTGAACCGCGTAACGTGTGATCATCTTAAATTATTCTGTTGTTAGTGGACCGATCGAAATTTTTTTTGTGTCGCATAATATAATTCAAAGAAGCTCTTCAGATGATTATAGTATATTTTTTATCAGTTGTTTTTTTAAGTTTTCAAGGTTACCTTCAGTTTTTTATAAATAAACCTATAATTTTTTACGCCTATCTTTTAGCGGATGTTGAGACGAGTTCGGCAAGCATCAAATATTTTAAAATTGAATAGTTTACAAGATTTTTTATACTTCAATTTGACATAATTTTACATAAACTATAAAATATATCTCGTAAAAGATTCATTTTTCGATTATCTTTCCTCAATACTTTTATGCACAAAATAATAAAAGAAATCAATTGGTGTAAAGAAAACACATAGTTGTTTTTAAGAAAAAGTATGTAATTCGCAACTAGCAGCTAAATATTTTTTCTTGAAAACAACTATATGTGTTTTCTTTACACCAATTGATTCCTCTCATTATTTTTTGCATAAAGGTATTGAGATAAAATCATCGAAAAATGAATATTTCTGAGATATTTTATAGTTTATGTAAGATTATGTCAAATTAAAGTATAAAATATCTCGTAAACTATTCACTTTTTGACCATCTTACTCTCATAATTTTTTATGCAGAATATTGCGAGAAATCGATTTATATAAAAAGAATATGGTGGTTACATTTAAAAAACTAGGTTGACCCTTCAATGACCTTGAAAAACGCCACCCAAAGGCAATTCTAGGTCACGATATTATCGAGGGTCTCCCTCGAAACCCTACAACTTTTGTCTGACACATTTTTTTCTAAAACCCCGTGATTTCCAAATATTTGCCTGTTAAAAGACACCCTGTATAATATTATTGAACGTGAAAAAAGTCGAGTTTAATTCTAATTTAATGGCTGAAAGAAATTCAGGTTTAGAGATATTGCAATTAACAGAGATATGATTCCATCTACAGGAAACACTGTCTATTGTCATTTCAATTGGTATATTAGTAAAATGAAATCACACATT
This sequence comes from Lasius fuliginosus, assembly GCA_949152495.1. Taxonomy (NCBI): domain Eukaryota; kingdom Metazoa; phylum Arthropoda; class Insecta; order Hymenoptera; family Formicidae; genus Lasius; species Lasius fuliginosus. The sequence goes on along the minus strand of OX424448.1, from coordinate 16,155,236 downwards.
AAAAGAAATAAGAATAAAATATAATATATATCATATTTAAATACATATTTAATATGACATTTATTAAGATTAACAAATTTGAGTCATTTTAAATTTGTTAATTTTGACATCGAATTCGCAATCAGAAATCTCAAAAATCCTTTTGTACATATAAATATCATATAAATTGGAAAATATTTGATTAGATCATCTGCAGTCTTTAATGATTTAATATGTACAATCTTCACACACAAGTGATATGATAAATTTAATATTTAATCAAACAAATTTTATTAACCTTAATGTTTACAACATTTTTAAAACATTTTTTTGAGGTAAATGTTCTAATAATATAATTAATTTGAAACAGAAACTTTTTTCTAGCACGTTTTATGCTGTAGCTATAATATAATAAGTTACTTTAATAAATTATTTATATAATTATAATAAGTTACTTTATAGTTATTTTTATAATTTTAATTTCAAATTTCTTAAAATTAATGTGATAAAGAATTTTGAAAAAGCCGAATTCATATTTAGTTAAGAAAACTATAAAAATGATTATTCTTTTTCTTGATGAGTGTTTTTCTTGTCGAACTTTGTAATTAATTCTGGAATAATAACTTTGTAAATATAATGATAACATCTCATAAACACCGTTACTAACTATTTATGTTAGAATTAATCAAGATTTTCAGAAAGACTTACTTATTTTTTAAACTTAAACTTGATTGAAAATATCTTAAATGCAATTGCACAAAAAACCTAGATATAATACTCAGATTATGTAAAATAAAAATAATGTAAAGTGATATTACAACCAATAAATTCCAGCAAGCCTATTTTGTAACTTTGAACGCATGCGTTACAGGACTCGTAAAAAATGCGTTATAGTTACAACGCATACGTTAAAAATTATGGAATAGACTTTCGAGTACTTTGAGCTTTATCTCAATTTGTTTATTTGTTTATCAATTTAATCCATAATATATAATTTAGAATCATTTTTTTTCTCTTAATTGTAGTATTTTCTCTTAAATGTATAAATATAGTATACAGCAAAGAATCAAAATGTTGGATAATGTTTCGGATATAGTCATTTAGAAGAATTTAGAAGAATATATCATTTATGGAGAAGAATATCAGAAATAAAATTCCATATAATAATGCTGAACTAAAAATAAAATTGTTTTACGACATAGATATGACAACCAGTTTCTAATAGTTGGTTTTATTACGCATAAGGTATTACACATATTCAGCAATATTTTGCAACAGAAATCTAAATTTTTTCTGTACAACTACGTCTATGGGTTAACTTTATATGTCTTCCCTCGGATTCTTTTTCCTAGATGACGACCGATGTTGATCACGACGACGGCTCCGGAAAGCCCCGTGTGTCGCTATGTTGTCGCGTTAATTCTTTCCTCACCGGAGACGAGTGCGTGAAGGGCGTGACAAACGGCACGGAGGTGGTCCAGCTGCCGGCGGTTTATGAAACAAATCTTGTACTGGCAAATATTACTGCAAGCGACGAGTACTTCAATTTTGTGATATGGAATCCGTGCGCCGGCAGCAACCGGTACGCCTTGAATCCGCACGTTTACATGGACGAGAAATGGTATCTCATGTCGAATGGCTCTATATTACGACCTTTGGCTGAGGAACTGGAGGAGCGCATCCTCGACTACCGTCAATACTGTTTAGCACGAGTGAGAAGCTACAAATACCGGGAGTACTTGGTGTTTTTCTGCGAGGAGACGTACCCAATTGAGAATGACGATGGTGGTGGGGTCGTGTACTCTTTCGGAATGCTTGTGTCCGTACCGTTTCTAGCCGCCACATACATCGTCTACTGGTTACTACCTGACCTGAAAAATTTGCATGGCCTAACGTTGCGCGGATACGTCGGTTGTCTAGCGATGGCGTACAGTATAGTGGGAATGCTACAGCTGACACCGCAGGAGCAAATCCTAACCAGCATCTGCATCACACTCGGTATATCCACAGAATGATGTGACTTCTCTTTTTAACTTGTGTTGTTGTTACTGCGAAAAAAATCGTGTTATTTTGAGATGAGAGAGAATACTACTGCACGACGAAAATCTCCGACTATTAAACATCATTGCTATCAATTCTTGAATTTTAACGGCTTTTTTGTTGGGTATCTTTTTATATTATGCATAGCATATCCTAGAGACCGAAGTGTCACCGAATGGAATGTGATTTTAGAAATCTTACGGATTAATGAAAAACTATTTAATATGAGCGCGCAATAACTTTCTAAACAAGTTCTCGCAACATCTCTGTGTGTTTTAAATGTCAACAGTGTTGACATTTAAAAGTCATGCGTTTGTTATAGCATTATTTACAACTATTACTTATAGTATGATGTACAGTCCTTCGTCAATTTATTATAGCCACCTTTTTATTTTCCTATTTTCATAAATTATGTCAATATTATTATGGCATGTTAATGTAATTAAAAATATATTTTTAGATTATACGTAATAGCATACTTTTATTGCCAACACTTAATGTGAATTTATTTCCGAAAAGTGGCAACAGTGACATATTATACAGCCCTGTAGTTTTGGCGCTAGTATGCTGATGCTAGTACTTATAAATCAAAAAATAAATGCTTGGATTGTATAATTAATTACATAATTATATAATCCAAACATAGGGAGTGAGAGAGTAATTAAAGTTTTTCTTAGCTCGCTTCTTTTCATTATTCTGCTTTGTTTGCACTTAATGTAACTGCTTAATGTAACTGCTTTTTTCTCTCATTCAACTAACAACTAAAAAAATAAGTATGGACTAATAGAGAAAGTTTTTCAAGTATTCACACAAAATTTGAAACTTATATGATGATAATAATGATAATTGAAATTATATGATGCTAAACCCAATTGGTTCACTTACTTAATTATTTTAAATTACTCTTCTCAGAATTTTTTAAAAATATTGAAAATAGAGTATAAGTAAAATTTTCATGAAACTTAGGCATAATAATTTATCGGCTACTATAATTCTATAAACATGTATAAATAAGTTGTATAAACATGTGTTTGTGTCAGCCTGAGAAAATGTCAAAAGCCTAAGTAAATCGAAACAAGCATTTACATTGTACCAAATCATATCCCTCACAAACCAAACTATGAGACTCAAAGAGATTAATGTCTCCCCTTGTCTTCCTACCGTTCGATCGAAGGACCTATCTTATCGAGACGGCTTCTTATCAGCGTGATTCTCTTTCTAATGTACACTCGCGCGTTTGCGACGAAAGCAGGTTGTTCTTTGCTAGGATAAAAATGTCCCTGCTGCAGTCAAGCTATTGCAAACTGATTATATCACCGCGTATTCTCGTTTCCGTAGTCTGCGATATCACTGCGGTTACTGGACATCTGACTACAAGGCTGTAAAAAGAAACCAAGTCAATTTAGTAAATTTGACGCATCAACAAGTTGACGATGCATAAACGAAGTTTCGCGTTTTGGTGTTGTACGTTTCTGCTTGTTGCTTCGTCCTTAGAACTTCGACAGAATTCTACAAGCAATGACGAACAAAACAATAATTCGACGCTGCAATACGAATTTCAAACGAACTCTGTAAGGAATCATGGAGATAAAGTGGAGTTGCTGAAATCTAATTTGCGCGAAAATTCCACCAAGGATAACGACGATGTGCAACATAAATTCCATACTAACTCAAGTAATTACCGCGAAGATGATTCGATGCGATATGAGTTTCGCGTGCATTCCATAGAGAATAATAAGGAAAGCAATCAAATGCTAATGGAACTTCGTGTGAACTCTACTAACAATAAGATTGATGACAAAAACAACTCTATATCAATTTATGGAAACTTTACGAAAACTGAGGACAAGAACTTGACACAAACCGAAAGAAGCAACTCAACATCATATGAATTCCACGAAAAAGCCAATAAAAATGACAATAAAAGCAACATTGTTCCATATGAAATGTGCGACAATATTACCTGCATTCAACTCTGTTGCCCTCTCGGCGATCGTTTGGTTGGCGAGATATGCATCGCTGGAAAGGGTAACTATCCTTTTCCAGACGTATATAGTTACACAACGAGCGATTTGCTACAGAATGAAGGTAAAAAATTGGACGAACTATTTCAACTGATCATCCATGATCCATGCCAGGAGACTGAACGTTTTTTGCTCAATCCCGACGATTATCCGAACGATGAGTATATGTTTCTTACCAATGGTTCTCTGTACCAACCGCATTACAATGAATTCGTTCGACCGACATCCTATTGCCTCGCCGTAGTACATCGGAATAAGTTCGAGGTGGCCGTCTGCTTTGATCCCACGAATGAGACAACGTCATCAGATAATGTAGAGCATCTAATCGATAAACCCGTGGGCCTTATAGTGTCCCTGCCGTTTCTACTGGCGACGTTCGTGGTGTATTCTATACTGCCAGAGCTTTGGAATATGCACGGCTACACGCTACGCGGATACGTTGGATCGTTGTTCGTTGCGTACATGGTCCTCGTGGTACTCCAGCTAACTCAACCAGATGCTATAGCGTATTCCGTCTGCATTACACTGGGTACAGCATACCCAAATTATATAATAATACAGGACATATATTTAAGGACTTATCGATGTGTACTAATGTGTTAATTACTCTCTCCCCTCCCCCTCCCCTCCCCTCTCTCGCCCCCTCTCCCCCTCCCTCTCCTCCCCTATCTCCCTCCCCCTCTCCCCCTCTCTCTCCCTCTCCCTCTCCCCCCTCTCACTCTCTGTTGCTCTTTAATATAACATAATTTATTGAAACCTTAAAAGTTAGTGGATAATTAATAGTTAATCAAATTTAAATTTTTGGTGCATCTTGACATATAATCAACTTGGATTTATTTTGGCAAATAGCTTTTTTTTGTTCAAATTTTCCGGAAATTATGCTTTAATGTAACATGATTTGTTATAAAATTAATACATATATACAATCAGTTATAATGAAAATTAAGTTTTTTATTATACAATTACAAAATTACAAAATTTAAATAACTTTGTATTGTTTGTATTGTTTAGGGATTAATTAAGTGTAAAGAAAGTTTTTTACATTGTTATTATTTTTACATTGTTCTTATTTCTACATTATAATTACATTGCAATTGGAAAACTTTGACATTTTAAATGATAAAATCAATTGTTCACAAAAAAGACAGAAAATTAAAAATAATTAAAATTTATTGAAGAATTTATTGAAGAATGAAAAAGTTATTGATATTAATAAAAAACTTTGAAACTATTTTAACGTTTTTATATAATAATGAATAAAATAAGATAACAGTTTAACGAAAAATAACTTTTTTTCGAATACATGGAAGAGAGTAATTATTTTTCGTAGTTTTTTTTACGCTAAATACGATTCCGACTTCCAAATTGCTCTATCACGTCACAATTTTAAAAACTTTATGATTAAAGTTGCGAAAAAAGATTGTTTTAATATATTTTATTACGTTGTACTTAATACGATGTATGATGTTATAGAAGTTTTGTCTAAAATTAAAGTTAAGTACGTTATTAGAAACTTCAGCCCTAAAAAGAAATGTATTGTTGTGTCGATTATAGTTAATAAGATCTTCATTGTTTAATATAAAGATTATTATGGAAAAGTATTATGAATTAAATCATTGAGGATTTATCAAATAGTTTTTAATAATATTTATTTAACTTAAGAATTTTTTAGATCGCTAAATATGAATGTAATGTCAAAATTGATGCATTCAAAATGTATACATAAGTTTTTATGTGTAATATTTTATATGTAATACAAATTTAAATTTCAACGAACTAGAAAGTGCAGATGCGGATGGTAATGCGTCAGTTTCAAGGAAAATTAATTTTTTATTGAAACTGAGTTTAGTTGTGCACAGGGCACAAATTTCTCTTGGTGTGATAACAAATAATTAAATAAATCTCAATTCAAGATTTTTACTTTAATAAATTCTTCTGACCTCCTAGCCAGAAGTATAGACAAGAAAAATATCGGGGCGAAGTCGCTGAATCGCGAATCGAACCTGAGTCTTTTGCTTGCCAGGCGACTGCTCTTATCACTGAGTTATTCCGATCCCACACCTCGATACTTCAGGATTGTCCCGATTGCGTACATTACCAATCGGACACGAAGATATTTCCCGATCAGACACAGTCGCAATCAAACACAATCCCGATCGGATACAGGCTCAATCGAACACAGATCCGATTGAACAAAGTTCCACATAGGTTTGTAATTTTCTGCGCAAAGCCCATCCATATCGACCTGTGCTTTCAGTGTGTGTCGAGGTCAATAATTGTACAATTACACATAGGTTTGCAACTTTTCGCACGAAGCGAAATTCACTTCACCTCGTCGATAGAAACTATGTCCGATCGAGCCTATGTTTGAACGGGTCTGTGTCTGATCGGGACTGTGTCCGATCTGGACTGTGTTCGATCGGGAAATATCGTGTGCAATTGGTAATGTTTGGTTCTCATTTTGCCTCCTACAAATATATTTAATAATAACGCCATCTTTTAGCCGGCGTGAACTAAGAATTTAGTAAGGCTCTCAATGTAAAATACAAATTTAAATTTTAACAAGCTAGAAAATTTGACTGAAATAAGAAAAATTGATAAGGTTTGAGGTCTGAATAGCTCAATAGTAAGAACAGTTGCCCGGAAAGCAAAAGAATTGGATTCGATTCCTGATTCAACTCGCACCTCATATTTTTCTAATCCGCAAATATCATTTTCTAGTGATTATTTGTGCTGGGCTGAAAAATATGTAAATGCCCTACACAGAAACATCACAGATATCGTGCTTCTGCCATGAATAGATAATTGCTGCGAATGTGTACTATCCTCCACTACAGACACTCCTATTTATTTACTTGGGGACTAGCTAGATTTATTTTATATGTATATATAATTTTTGCATAAATTTAAACATTTTTAATCTAACATCCGTCATATTAATTCCGCCATTTTGAATTTGTCAATTTTGACATCAGATTTATCATATTCAGGGACTTAAGGAATCCTTAAGTTTAAATAAATATAAAAATTATTTAGTAAATTCTCAATGATCTAATTCGCAACTTTTCTGTAATAGGCCATATATTTAACACTGAATATCTTATTAACCATAAGCAATACAACAAATTCCTTTTGAAGGTTGAAAGTCTTAACAACATACCTGCATTGCAACAAAACTTCTCCAACACGTCACACAGTAGCTACAACATGATAAAATACATTAAAATAGCTTATCTTTGTAAGTTAGACTTTAACTACTAATTTCTCAAAATGGTGATATGTGATAAAATAATTTGGAAATCGGAATCATATTCAATGTCAAAAAAGACTACAAGAAATGATATTCTCTTTCTTGTTTTTTTTTTTTTTTTTTTTAATTGTATAATCATTTACATTCGTCATAAACAATTGTTGTGTCATATTTGCACATACAGATTATCTTTTAGTTTTAGTCAATAGGATTGTTTTAATAAAAATTTGTTATAAAAATTTATATTGTTATACACTTATAAACTTAACTAAAAAAAATATTTTCTTTTATTTTTTTCAAAATTTACTGTACAATTCTTAAAAAATGTTATTATAATTTTTAAAATATACAATTGGCAATATAATCAAATATGGGTTACTTTATATATTTTAAAATACAATTAAATAATTTATGAAAATATTAAGTATTTTGTTGCCAATAAATATTTTTAAGAAAATATTTCTTTGAATAAACCATTTGCTTACTATAACATTTTTTGAGTTTTAATAATTTCGAATACAAATTGTAAATTGATTAGAAACTAATCAATTTACAATTTGTATTCGAAATTATTAAAACAAAAAATGTTATAGTAAGCAAATGGTTTATTCAAAGAAATATTTGTTGTATTGCTAAAGCTATAGTAATCTTAAGTCGAAACATTATTTAATTTAATACGTATTTGTTAAATTTATATATATTCGATATACAAATTGAATTCACTCAGTTAACATGCCTTTTTTAGAAAAGGGATTTTTTGCTATTTTCTAATGCAGATAGATAGTGCAAACTTGTTTCTTTTTCATGGGCATAATAGAAACCATTAATCATATCACAGCATTTTAATGCATGTTTAATAGTTGAAACGCTGTTTATTTAACTGTTTCAGCCTTCGTCATTCACTTCTCATTTTTGGCAAGTTTCTTCTGGCTAAATGTGATGTGCTTCGACATTTGGTGGACATTTGGGTAAGTTGCAGAATATAAAAAGAACATCTCTTATTTTTAAAATGTGCTATAGTTGAATCGCGAATTAGAATATCTCGAGAAGATGATTATTCGGATCATTATTTTTATTATAATCAATTATTTATACTTGATACATGTTTTACGTAATTATAATAGAGACATTACTTATGGTTTATCAAGGGTAAAGCGTTGCTAGATCGAGTTCTAGGTCAAAATGGGTTAATTGATTCGTCAAATATTTTCACAAACGCCACTTGATCCGGCGCTTATAGCAGAGAAATTTGATAACTGATAAACACCGGGAGGAAATTGATAGCGACAAGACGAATTAATATCCGGTACGTGACTAACGCGCGTATATGGCGCAAACACAGCTGAGTTAATTTTGATCTCGTTCGCGGTCAGACGTCGGTCCAAGAAGCCATTCCGATCAGGCAATATTTGTGATGCTCGGGAAATACCAATAGAGTATATCCGCAAACATTGACACATGCACGAATATGAGTTTACTGCTGCAGTCGAACAATTGTTAATCTTATATATTCTAACGTGATTCAAAATGTTTCTAAATGATATATATATATATACATATATATATATATATCATTTAGAAACATTTTGAATAATATGTATACACTATGATCAAAAAGTTCCGGGAATTTGTTTTCTTTGATTATCGAGGCGTTGTTCATTATGAGTACCTGTCAACGGGTCAAACAATCAATAAGGAGTATTATCTGGGCATAATGAGGCGTTTGAGAGATGCTGTGCGTAGAAAACGACCGGAATTATGGAAAAACAATTCTTGGATTTTGCACCATGATAACGCTCCCTCTCACAAAGCACGCATTGTGGCCGACTATTTGACCAAACACGCAGTAAATACCATCCAACAAGCACCGTATTCTCCGGATATGGCACCCTGCGACTTTTTCCTGTTCTCAAAACTTAAATTACCGCTTCGTGGAAAAAGATTTTCGAGCATAGATGAAATAAAAGAAAATGCGACGAGGGAATTGAAAGCCATTCCTTCATCGGACTATGAAAAATGTATGGATGAATGGGTTAAGCGTTGGCATATGTGCATCGCTTCAGATGGATGCTACTTTGAAGGCGATAAAATAAATGTACCCGAAAATTAACAAACAATCTGTTTTATTTACCAATTCCCGGAACTTTTTGATCATAGTGTATCTTCTCAATTATATGTAATATATATATCTTCTAAATAAAATTAGAAAAAGATTGCAACATACATATAAGTAATTGTCATCCATGTTGGTGATGAATTTAACAAAAAATGTTTTTCGATTGCGACGTATAACACATTTTTCCATTTGTTTTTCGCTTTTACTTTCCTTTTTTTTTTATTCACGCAGGTACCATGAAGTAATTTTTTATCTTTCGCGTGTCAATGAAATCCCATGACGTCGTGGTGATGTCGTGTCACTATTTACTGTTTCCGTATTGTCATGATCTGTTGTCGCCAAGCCTACAGTCGTCACGTTGTTACGAGGGTGTGACGACTATCTGTGTGCGTGTATGTTCTTTTGTAATCAATTAGAGAAAATCAATTATCAGAAAAAGAGTGTCACGCGCGCGGTCGTCCTCAGAATTGAATTAATTTCCTTCTTTATTGCATGCACACATATAGCGATGTCATGTTCTTACACACGATTTATCATATATGTTTATATAATGTTAATCACTATGTAAATTCTAATTATAATTTCATAACCTTCTTATATGATATCATCCATTTCAACACACACAACATACGCGCGCGTATACACACATACAAGCACTTACACATACATTGCTATTTTAAGGCTCTATAGTCCCTTATTGACGTCTACTGAATTATGACATCAGAAGTGAGAAATAATATAACTTTTATTCTTGCAAAATATATTGAAATAAATAAATTTCTTTGAATGCAACCACTCGTGTTTGATAATATATGGCTTACAATTAGTAAAATATGTCAAAAACTCTCTTTTTGATTCTGGAATTAATCAATAGTTATAAATCTTAATTAATTATTGTAAGGTCCATTTTTGCTGAAAATGTATAACACATGCAAATAAATTGTACATGCATTTATTAATGCAGGATAACAAAACCAGAAGTTTTTGGCATATTTTACTAATCCATATTATCGAAAACGTGTGGTCGCATTCAAAAAAGCTTATTTATTTCGACATATTTCGCACGAATAATACTCATGATTTTTCGCTTCTGACATCATAATTCATTATGGCTGCAGTGAGTACACACAAGAGCCTTAAACAATAGGAAAAAATTGTAGCTAGATAATTTTACAGTTTTGAGATGCACATTATATAATAGCAATAAAAAAAATTAGCAATAAATTTTGTTGTAGATAAAAACGTGAAGGAGATTTAAAGGTCAACTTTATTTTTTTAGATAAAATGACACTTTTTTATGATAAAATTCTATTGAACGACAAATTCTGAGAAACAAAATATTAAAATATATGTATTCCAAAATTAATAGTTCCGAGATATTCAATTTTTTAACAGTTATGATACTTATTCCGCAGCTGTAGATTTAGCTAATAAAGTCAAAAAGTCATGAAAAAGAAACAAAAAAGAAAATATAAAGTTTACAAAATATAAAGTTTACATTAGTTTATTTAATAAAATTTGTATGTATAAAATATGTTCGAAATGATGACATAATCCATTGTCTTATACTTTCCGATGTGATTAATCTTTCTTGATATGTCATGCTTATTAATATTTCCTAGGAAGAAAATCAAATAATGTTAAATCAGAGGAAGAGGCCATAAAATAAAATCCATGTCCTATCCATCGATCGGGATAATTTTTATTAAATACATTTTATCATATGTTGTTCAACACAAGCTATGTATTGACTTTGTTAGCTGAATCCGTTGCGAGACAAGTATCGTGATTGCTAACTTAAAAGTTGAATATCTCGAGAACTATTAGTTTTGAAATATGTACATATAGCCTAATATCTTTTTCTCAGAATTTGCCGCTCTATAAAAATCCATCATAAATATTCTATTTAAAAAAGGAAAGTTGACTTTTAAATATTTTCAACATCTCTATATCTACAACCAAATTTATTGCTAAATTTTATTGCTATTATATGTGCACTTCGAAACTATAAAGCTCTTTAACCCTTCAATTTTTTCCTGTTGCTTAAAAACTAGCAAAGATATTTCGGATAGACGAAATTAGTATGGATCACCCTATGTATTTTAACTTTTTTTAAAATAATCAATTCAATTTCCAAACTCTTCCCCCCCCTCTCTCTCTCCCTCCTCTCCCCCCCGCCCTCTTTTCCATTATATATATAGTGTGTGTGTATATAATTACAATTTACATATTTAATATATTTAATATATAATTCTATATATTAATAACATTTTTAATAATTTTTTATTAACATTTTTTTTAAATTACTTCTTATAATATCTACAAATATATATATATATACAGGGTGGGGCATCTAAAACAGGCCACCCAAATAACTCGGTTGCTTTCGGTGAAAAAATGCTTCAGACAAAATTTGCTTGGTTTTACGAGAACTATAACCAGAGATCAATGGTTTTTTTGTAGGTGAAAGGGTGGAGGAGCTACGAAGGTCAACTTTGATTTTTTAAATGGAAACCTATATTTTGCTTTACGGCATCTTATTTTACGTAAGAAAACAAAAAACTTTTGTTTCGAACATTTTTCTATCCGACCTCAATTTTTCGAGATATACGGATCAAGGTCGTTAAAGCTCAACTATGATAAAAAATAACATCTCGAGAAATCGATCGAATACTTCGATCATTTACTTTATTCGGTACTCACTGTTAATTTAAGTGTTCAAAATGCTGACCCTCGGCATTGATGCATCGTCTGAAGCGTTCTAATACGGATAACGTGGCACGTCGAATTTCATTTGGATCAATTGCGGCGCAAACTCTCCTGATACGCATTACTATATCTTCTCTGGTTGTTGGTTTCTCGCAATACACTTGTTTCAATTTTCCCCACGTATTGATTCTCGAACATTTTGGCGACATTCGCCATAAATAAAAATCATATCTACTTTCTCAGCTTTCGTGTAACGCATGATGAAATTGTGGGTACTTTCGTCGATAGCACACCGCAAACTAAAATAGTACTCATGAATTACAAATAAATTTAAGGTGATTGAATGTTTTTATTTGGAAATCACAAATGGCCCGCACATTCCCCAGACTTGACACCTCTAGATTTCTACTTGTGGGGAAAATTAAAACAACAAGTGTATTGCGAGAAACAACCAGAGAAGATATGGTAATGCGTATCAGGAGAGTTTGCGCCGCAATTGATCCAAATGAAATTCGACGTGCCACGTTATCCGTATTAGAACGCTTCAGACGATGCATCAATGCCGAGTGTCAGCATTTTGAACACTTAAATTAACAGTGAGTACCGAATAAAGTAAATGATCGAAGTATTCGATCGATTTCTCGAGATGTTATTATTTTTTATCGTAGTTGAGCTTCAACGATCTTGATCCGTATATCTCAAAAAATTAAGCTCGGATAGAAAAATGTTTGAAACAAAAGTTTTTTATTTTTTTACGTAAAATAAGATGCCGTAAAGCAAAATATAGGTTTCCGTTTAAAAAATCAAAGTTGACCTTCGTAGCTCCTCTACTCTTTCACCTACAAAAAACCCATTGATCTCAGGTTATAGTTCTCGTAAAACCAAGCAAATTTTGTCTGAAGCATTTTTTCTTTCACCGAAAGCAACCGTGTTATTTGGGTGGCCTGTTTTAGATGCCCCACCCTGTATATTATAACATATTCTTCAGATGAAATAGAGTTAAAAATCCTAATACAAAAATATCAAGATTACAATAATTTTTGAGTTATAAGCTATCAAAGTTGGCCAATACAATACTGATCATGTACAACTCACGCGCTCAGACTTGTAATAACATGACATGTAATGAAATCTATCAATAAATAATTTATTAATTTGATATTGATTTTCAAAGTCAGTTAATATTGATTTTACTTTAATGTAAGGGAAATCAAGGTTGTTTTATACACAAGTTGTTAAATTCAAATTTTTCCTTTTTGTGATGTATAACATTTTTCAAGATAAATAACATTATTACCACTTTTTACACCTAAAATTACAAAAAATTACTACTATATTTTGTTAAATCTCTAAATCTGTCCGTTATATCGAGATTTATAATGTTTTTTCAAGAACTTAGAAACTCTAGAGAGTTTATAACTTACAATTTATGTTGATTTCTTGAAAGTCGTTCTTTTCTTCATTTATAGTCTTAATTATTAAACACAGCAGATGGATATAACAGGATAAGTTGTTATTAATTGTTTATATAGCAAGAAAGTAAAGTAAATCAAATTTCACAACGTAATATAATCTATATAACATTAACAACGATTGGTATAACAGATCTCTCAACTATTGAAAAGTTTTAAAGAATTGTTTTTTATTTAAATCACAATAGAAATTATCTTCTATACACTTTTCTTTCTTTTTGTTTGCCTACCCATTTTCAGAAGAATTTATATCCATTACAACTTATCCCAGATATCATAAGATCCAACCTCATATTTGGGATTGTTACAAGTATTGCCTTCTGATATTTTCTATTAACGTAAAAAAATTCTTTATAATTTTTCATTAAAGAAATATTTATGCAGTAAAAATATACAGTTATTGAAAGATGTTTTTGTAACATCTATCATGTTTATAAGTTAGTTCAAAAAAAAATTGTAAAAATCCGTGTCATCTAACCGCAATTTCCCCTACATTTACATTATGAGTTCTGTCCTACTTGTTACTAACTAAATGTAAACCGCGTTTTCATAGAGGATTCCGCTCGTTACAAGGAAGCGTGAAACAACGAGAGAAAAAGAAGTTTATAATGTATTCGATTTACGCGTGGGGAAGCGCCTCCATCCTCACTATTGTCTGTGCCATCATGGATTTCGTTCCTAGCGTGCCAAGGGACTTTATCCGACCAGAATTCGGTGCCGTGAGATGTTGGTTCAATAGTAAGTGGATATCACTGACAGTTAACTCTATTAACATTGGAGCATCTTATTAAAACCACATATGATTAAATCTCTGTTAAAATTAAAAATATATTATGGAACCAGATATGTTAAAAAATTTTTGTAAAACTAAAAATGTGTTATGCACATTTATAAAATATAATGCAATGTTATAAATTTATTTCCTGTTTTAGCGGAAGCAGCGAAAGCGCTGTACTTTTACGGACCCATGAGTATCACTGTTGTGTGCAACATTTGCTTATTCATCTCTACAGCATTGAAGATCGTACGCCATAAAAAAGACACAGCCCATCATCTGAGAGGTTCGGAGAGTCGGCGTCATGATGATAATAAAGAATGGTTCGTACTAAATCTTTTATGCATTGCTATTGCTGATAATTTGCCTTGATAACGAGATATATTTCAATATATTCGTTTGCAAACGGATAATGTATAATGTCAATCGATTCTCGTCCCCAAAAAAATGATTATTTTTAGACGGCAATTTTCCCATGCGGAGGTTTGCTTTCATAATTGCGAAATCTTTTGTAAAAACAAACACATCACCACCGTTTCGATCGCGTGAGTGAAATTTCTTGAGAGCATCTGCGATTCTCGAAAAGATGATAATACTAAAACGATAATACTAAAACGAATAAAATAAAACGAATAAAATTATAATAGATGCTCCTATTTTGTAAAAACAGAAATCATATAATTTCTTAAGGTTCCTGTATCCTCACTGCAGTCATATTGATTTATGACGTCAGAAGTGAGAAATCATATGACTTTTTCTTGCGAATTATATCGATATAAATAAGTTTTTTTTTATGCGATCACTCGTGTTCGATAATATAGATTAGTAAAAAACTCCCTTTTTTGTTATCTATTAATTATCTTTTATTTAATTATATGTTATTATTATCTATATATTATTATTATTATATATTATTAATTATCTATTAATTAATTTTTTTGTTATCTATTAATAAATGATTGTATAACTCATCTGTATTTGTCCTAAATTTTCAGCGAAAATGGATCTTACGATAATTAATCAAGATTGAAAGCTGTTTATTGATTCACGAATCAAAGAAAGAGTTTTCGAGTTTTATTTTACTAATCCATATATATATATATATATATATATATATATATATATTATCGAATGGTCGCATCCAAAAAAATTTATTTATTTCGATATATTTAACAAGAATAAAACTCATTATTTCTCGCATTTCTGATGTTATAATTCAGTATGATCAATATAAGTGACCAAGAGCCTTAAAATAGCAGATATTTCCGGTGGACAAAGTTAGTAGATCACCCTACATACGTGCGTGCGTGCGTGCGTGCGTGCGTGCGTGTGGGAGCGTGCGTGCGTGCGTGCGTGCGTGCGTGTGGGTGCGTGCGTGTGGGAGCGTGCGTGCGTGCGTTCGTGCGTGCGTGCGTGCGTGTGGGAGCGTGCGAGCGTGCGTGCGTGCGTGCGTGCGTGCGTGCGTGCGTGCGTGCGTGCGTGCGTGCGTGCGTGCGTGCGTGCGTGCGTGCGTGCGTGTGTGTGTGTGTGTGTGTGCGTGCGCCTTTAAATATATATTTTAAAAGGGTTTAAAAATAAAAATATATATATTTCAAACCTTTTTAAGATAACATACTTTTTTATTAAATTTTTTATTAAATTTTGAACAACCGTAAATATTTTTTTAAAAACTTTGTGTTCTTTATCTCTTTTTTATTTCTTTTCTCTTTTTAAGCTTGAAATTTAATCTATTATTTTCTGGGATTGAGATTTGATTAATTTTTATTACTGTTATTTAAGAATAACTAAAAATAATATTTTTAGCCATAACAAAATCTTCTGATTTGATTTATTTTTAGTAATCTTAGAAATATATAAATTTTATACATATATTCCAGGCACACAATAATGATTATAATAATAAATCGTCATAAGCACAAAAAATACAGAAACAAATACATTCATTTGCAGGTTCAATCTGTATTTGAAGCTGTTTATCGTTATGGGCATAAATTGGTCTATGGAAATAGTGTCATGGCTGTTCAAGAGTGCGCCGCAGAGTGTCTGGTATCTCACCGACTTGACAAATACCCTGCAAGGTCTCATTATTTTCATTATTTTTGTGTGGAAAGAGAAGATCAAGCGACTGCTGCTGAAGCGATTTGGTTGCCAGAATCGCGGTCTATTTTCTAGAAATTCGACACGCAGCGGTCATAGCTCAGCTTCACGCACCTGCACCACTACATCAGGGGGAGTGATTCCTCTGCAGGAAAAGATCAGTCCTTACGTGCAAGCGAACTATCGTGTGAAGAATTCATCTGATGAAGCTGACCCTTAATGCCGCAATGCCGAGCCAAAAAAAGATTTTATCGTAGATCAGGGATCAATGGTTAACTAGCAGTTAACTATGCCATAATTTAATTCTCCAACCGAAGATTAACTTCACATTGTTTTGCAGTGATCTCTTTATTTAGAACACGGAAATGATAGTATCTCAAACTTTCACATGACAACGTTTGTCTTTTTCTTTCTATTTCTCTCTTTGTTCGCTGATTTTTATTATTGAAAAATATACTTAAATCTTTCATTAATCTTTCTTTTACAATTAAAAAAATGTTTTTTTAAAATTTTTATAGCATTATTAACATTGCGTAACATTATAATCAATTTTTATCATTTATAATGTTTTGTAAAATTCATAAAATTTATATAAAGTTATCATTAATCATTATTATATTAGATAAACATAAACTATCATTGTTGTATTAAAGATTGTAATAGAAAACTCGCGCGCGCACAGAAGTCACGCACTTTTTTGTAATTTTAATGTGATTACTTATATTATTGTAAAATCACTCAATTTCATTTTTGATAATTTCATGCTTTAGTTTCTTCTTTACGATAAATCTCTGAATGATTTATTATTGTATCTATGCCAAATCAAAGATTTAAAAAATCTACTGTCTAAAATATTCTGCTGCATAATAAAAAATAATAATATAATAAAATATAATAAAAAATGTCATTGAAAAAAAATTATTTCTGAGACAAAGAATAAAAACAATACATGAATGAAAAATAATGAAGAAAGAAGATGATCCTTTAAATTGGTTGAATATATCACGATCGATTGTTCCGACATATCCAAATACAACTACCCACAGAACACACTTTATCCAAAAGACATGCAGAGGATCTCCCGATGACATCCTATCGCCTAAAGATGTCTTCGGGATATCTTCTAGACGTCTTTTGGATATGCATGCTGTGTGGGTATTTAAAACTATCTTATCTCATGAACATATATTTTATTGTCTCAAAGTGTGGTATAAAGATAATATTTCTTTTGTTGAATGTTATCTTTATGCAGCTCAATATTTTGTACACTCAGTGACAGAAATATCTCAATACGTGAAGTTACGCACTCTGAACTCATGTCTAGATATTCATCATGTCTCATGAATTGTGTCTGATAATAAAAATATAGTTTTGAATTTTTTAACCTAATATCATGATGCACGAATATCTAGGCCGGTATTTATAGTCCGATCCTATATTTAAGATTATCTTAAGTACGGTCTTGAGATGCTATGCGACCATTTGATTGGTTGAATGGGATCTTTAGACGACCCAAGACCACACTTAAGACGATCTTAAGGGCCATTTCGACCAAAATGTCCGATTAACATAATCGTTGATTAAAAGGCTGCCAACATGACAAATAATTCAGTGTGACCAATTGTATTTCTGGCGATATAATCGTAAATACAGATGCAAATACCTTAATCAACGATTAAGTTAATCGGAGTTTGGTCGAAGTGGCCCTAAATATAAGAACGGACTATGAATATCGGCCATAGACATGATGCACATGCTTCGAGTATGTAAAAATTGGTGCAACTTTGTGTACATACATACATTCGGCATCAATAATGCCTTCTCGCCTGAAGATAGCCTCTTTTGGATTGAATAATAGCTAGACACATCGCGTCTAGTTATTTGTGTATCATGACTGTTGATTCAAGAAGGAACCGGCAACCTTGTTTGGAGCTGTGTCTATCAATTTGATAGCTCTAAAGTGTGTTTGCGGAAGGGAGATTAAACCACGAAGTGTTGCCGAGAAATATAAAAAGAGAAAAGACATAAATACTAGGACATATTAATTATGTGAATGGTATTAAATAATTATTATGAGATAAGTATAAGTATAAAATATAATAAGTATAATTTCAGTTACCAGGTAGAGCGCCATCAGATAAACGTCACTTGTGCTCTGGAAGAATTTTTCAAGCTCCAGAAATGAATCTTTCCACCTACCGTATCTTTGAATTTCGATCCCATTAGATCTCGTGCGATACCAAAGAATCGGATTATGTCAGAGCAGCCGTGATTAGAGAGGAACATATTAACGCGGACAGAGAGATAGTCCCTTCTCTATTGACTAATTATCTTCTCTATTGGTTTCGATGATTTGGAATGATACAAGATCTGCTAAAAGACCATGTCATCCTGAAGCTTTTCAGAAGTTTTTTCTTCTAGGACATAGGTGATGTTTGTCTGATGGTAACATTTAGAGCTGTCAAACAAATGAATACGGTTCCGAAACAACGTTACCGGTTTCATCTTGAACCAACAGTCATGATGCACAAATAATTAGATGCGATGTGTCTAGTTATTATTCGATCCGAAAGAGGCTATCTTCAGGCGAGAAGGTATTACTGACGTCGAGTGTAAAGTGTTTATGACATTGAGTTAATGCATAATAAATTTTTTTTTAAATAAAACCGTTGGTACATCGACTTGATCCGAAAATAATAATAGAGTACATATAATACTTAGTACGTAATAGAATATTAAATTACTCTACATTTATTACATCGTCTTTTAATAAAGTAAGAAAAGCTTGTTGTGTATTATGTATTGTGGTGCATTATGTATATCGACTGCCATATATCATAGATATATAATATATAAATTTTGCTTTAATATATACAAATATTATTGTACATTATTGATAACATTATTTTGATAAAAATACTGCAAACAACAATTTTATTAATTTTAGCTTCAAATCTACATTACATTCATGCATATCTTTTATACATATATCCGTTTTCTTTTTACATATTTATTCTGTATTAATATTTATCTATATTTCTATTATATGTTTAATGTTATAAATTCAATTCAAAAATACCAAATATACATATATAAATGTATAATACATATGTATTTTTAAATATATGTTTATATAGATAATTAAAATAATTTCTATGATATTTTTTTTATCACAATAATATTTAATATTAAATGTGCAATATGAATGTCAATCTATATGTTAAATCAGATGTACACTTCTTATTATATATTCGATAGTATTATAATATACAATTCCTCGTCAATTTATTATGGTCACCTTTTTATTTTCCTATCTTCATAAAATATGTCAATATTATGACATGTGTGTGTTAATGTAATTAAAAATGTATTTTTAGATTATAGTAATAGCTTACTTTTACTGGCAATACTTAATGTGAATTTATTTCTGAAAAATGGAAACTGTGACATTATACAGTCCTGTAGTTGGCGCTAGTGCTAGTACTTATAAAGACGTGTAATGTTATAAAAGTGTAATTTAATATACTTTTCCGGTAAAATCGTTGATGGTATTAATTTTACGTAATTAATTGTTTGTGTGCATCAATTTTTTACTGCTATTTTAAATTATTTAAAAATTAAAATTAACGATATTCTTGCTGATATTTCTTAGAATCATTTTAAGAAATTATCAAATAAAAAGATACAATCATTTTGTGAAATGGGATAGAGAAAGGACCATCCATTCGAAGCAATTACAAAAGTGGAGACTTAATTATTTTATAAAAATTCAACATTTTATAAATATAAGAAAAGCATATGTACTGATATTACTAAGGTGGTCATAATAAATTGACGAGGGACTGTAATATTGGAAATTCTTGCGTTAGAACTTTATCAAGCACATTAATATTTAACTAAAATTTTATATATATATTTAAATAAGAGTAAAACAAAATGGATTTATCTATATATCTTCCGAAACGGTATTTTACTCTCTCCCTCTCTCCCCCTCTTCCTTTATATCTCACCCCTCTCCATCCCTCTTCATTCCTCCCCTCTCTCTCCCTCCCACACCCCCTCCTACCCTCCCTTCCTCCCTCCTCCTCTTTCTCTTTTTTTCTCTTACACTATATATTACGAAAATATAAAACTATGTATTTTTACTTTTATATGTTCCAAAAAATACTTTTACAACTATCATTATAAACAATTGTTTAATATATAATATTTTTATCTGTATATTAATATATGTACATTTAATACGCACGTAGAAAATAAAATTAAAGTATTAAAAATAAATGAAATCTTTCAAAAATGCATTGCAAGGAAGAATAAAAACAGAATTCAATCACTGCAGTTAAATATATTAAATATATAATATTTAAGACTTTTTAATTTGTATTTACATATATCATTTTATTACATGTATGTATTTGTAATCGTCTATACGGTTAGATAAGGAACCAAAAATAAAGATTATTACAGCATTCTTGCGTTTTGCTTATACGCATTTCGTTGAAATATTTTCAAATATAAAATTATATTTTGTTATTTGGCATTTTTATATTTAATATAGAACTACTAAACAATCATTTGAAGTTTGTCGGACAGATGAATCTTATACATACAAATAACCAGCGATCTGTATTCACCTTAGAACATATATACATGGAAGCAGAATTGCCTATACGGGGAGGTCCCAGTTGCGCACAGAATAAATCGGACACAGCAGGTTGAATGAATCGGACACGGGTCCAATTGGACACAATAAGAAACGGATACACGGCGGTTACAAACGGACACAGTGATAATCGGACACAATGCCAATCGGACACAGACCTGATCGGACAGTTTCTATCGAGTAGGTGAAGTAAACTTTGCTTCGTGCGGAAAGTTGTAAACGTATGTGTAATTGTACAATCATAGACCTCGTCAATGACTGAAAGCATCGGTTGATATGGGTAGACCTCGCATCGCGCAGAAAATTACAAACCCATGTGGAACTGTGCCTGATCGAACATGTGTCCGTTTGCAACCATCGTGTGTCCGTTTCCGCAGTATCGTCGTTACCTACTGTTAGTTTGGCAAGAGAAGGGCAAGAGTTGGCATAACAGTGACGTAACAACCCTCTCCCAACGGTGATCATGAAAAAACCATGGCAACGATATAAGCGCATACACATTATTGCGCATTGGTAGTTACTTCCTTTCTCTCTCGCACAGATCATGGACACATGCTCGGTGCTCAATTCCCCTTTCATTGATATATGTTCTAAGGTGTTCACATAGATCTATAAAGACAGAGATCGTGACAAACTTCTTCAGTAACATCCTTCGATAGTTTATAATTGTAGATAATCTTTCTAATGTCATTCGGCGAGATGCAGATACCGTTTATTCTGACAATGAGATCTGTATTGTACATATACACGAGCAGATATACCTTTTCATATGAATCTATACGCGTATCGGGGCATATCTGACACGCGGGCTTCATCTCTAAATATTAGCGCATCATGACTGTTTGATTATTCGAAAAACGGTAACGCTATTTCAAAACAGCGGGAGAATGTGACTGACAGTTTATAATTTGACGTATCCGCGTTTGACACATGTCAAGATAAAATTACAAGATTAGAATGTAAGCAATAAATTCATTAATAATATGCTTATTTATTAATAATATAGAAGACTGCTGCATAAATTCTGATAACATGAAAGCATTTATGAGTAATATATAATGGCTTACAATTAGTGCAAGGATATTTAGTCTGTTATACTAAAAACTCAAGTTCGAATCTGTAAGCATCAACAAGATTTTTTCATAATATATGTGAATATATAAAAACTATTAAATACATTTTTTGTAAAGGCGATTTTTTTAAGAATTCTTAAAATATTGAAAATATTTATGCCACTTTATAATTACGCACACATTGTACAAACGTATAAAAATATATTTATTTCATAAATAAATTAATGTATGTCCTATAATGTCCTATAATAAATCAATATATAGCAATCTGTAAGAAAATATTAATATTTGAAATATCCTTTCTTAAATTAATCGTTTTTACAAAAAATATATTTGATAATTGTATATATATTTAAATAAATTTTTAAAAATTTTACTAATTATTGGATGATTGACTATATTGATTATATAAACTATTAATTATTGATTTAAATTTCAGTTTTTAGCGTCAAACCGAACATTTTGTACTTAATCATTGCGTATTACTTATTTACTCTTTTATACTATGGCTACGTTGCGAAATTTACAGCCAGCACTGCAAGCGTGACGTCATTACAGCGCATACACTGATATAAGCGTTCCGTGTTAAAAACTGTACTGTTGATGTACTGTGAAATAGAGAAAGCGGAACGAGATTTTTAGTACTGCAACAACTTGGCAACAGCTGACTCATTTTACATGATATCAACACCATAGAAAGAAAAAATCAAGGAATAGAGAAACGGAATACAATTATGTATTCATTATAATGCATGGAAATATATAAACTATTATTAAAAATACAAATAATAAATAGTATTTGTAAAGTAATAAAATGTCTTTATATAACAAAACTTGTTTCTATTTTAAATAGTTACAGCTTTTGTAACTTTTATATTTCTCTTTCTATGCAACAAAACTTTTTGTACCTATATATTTTTTATAAACTATATTTTTTATCTAAATTTTATTCTTTTTTAAAATTTTTAAACAAAATTTTTTTAAACGTTGAAACTAAACATTCTGCTAACATTGCGCTGTAGTGAATATTGGAATGGCTTTCACAGCGCTGCCAGTGTTGGCACTGAATTTCGGAACGCAGCCTATCAGTACTTAGGCCGGATCTACAATAGATGTAGTAAGCCTTTAGCCGTAAGAAATTAACCAATCATATTCGATTATTCTTCTTACATTCATGTGATTGATCAATTCCTTACGGCTTAAGTCCCGGTCTACAATAGATGATTTAAGATTTAGCCTTTGTTTTAGAGAGAAATTACATCGATCCTAGCCTCAAACTCTAAGCTTTAAAAGATGGGAGTTGGCCAACTCGTTTAGGGCTTAGAGATTAGGGCTTAAAGCAGCGCGAGAAACGCTTAAGGCCAGAAATACGTCACAGTTTAGAGCGTAAGGCCATGGGGTCTATTACGGTTCTCGGATTGGGTGAAAATGACGAAAGTGAGTAACTCACCCAATTACGGTTGATCTCACCTCGTGAAAATACGAGATTATTCGCGTGAGCGGGCTCGACATGAAATTTCGAAGTGAAAAGGTGAAATCAAGCAAAATGGAGCACTTGTTATTAGTGATATTTAGGCGCAATCGTGAAAATACAATACTGAGGATACGTAGAAGACTACGGAATACAATTTACATTCTGTAAAACATGAAAAACATTAGTCAGCATATAATAAAATTGATTATAAGACTGATTATAAAATTGAGGAGGAAAATTATGTCATCATATTTGACTTTATTTCAGCATTTATTTAATAAGAACGCAAAAATAATCCTTAAATTTATTAATTTTTATTGAGAATTAGATTTACGATTTTTATAAACGATACGGATTTGATTGAAACTGATGTCTTTCTTTATCGCGCTGTTATCTATTAAAATATTAATCGTGATCAATATTACTTAATAAATTATGATTATGTATTGTGATGCGTTCAATATGTGATTGACAATAGGCCACACTTCTAATTGATGTTGATTCAGTATTTGCGCATTTTTACACAATATTTGTCAATTATATTTAGGATATGGCAGAGAACGAGATGTAATCGTCTCGTTCTCTGCCATCAGCCTTCGTGAAAATGTGAGATCACTATCCCGGAAGTGCCTAGTGATCTCGCAGTTTCACTCGACACATCCGTAATTGGGTGAATAAAGTCACGTGACATGAGAATGTGAAAAGTGAGTGAGCTCACCCAAGAACCGTAATAGGCCCCCATGACACGAAAAAATTTTAGTCGTAACCGTAAGGCCGTAAGCAAATTGATCAATCACAGTGAGGCATTCTCACAACGTAGTAAGAATGCTTGACTATGATTGATCAATTTTCTTATGGCCTTACGATTACGACTAAAACTTTTCACGTGCAATGGCCTTTAAGCAGAGAGAAGACTGAGAGCGGCCACGCCGTCGTTTTTCGTACACGCTTTTTCTAGGCCGTAGCACTAGCGGCGCGTACATCCATTTTACAGCCGCCTGGAACTATTGTATAGCCACATCCACTTTCGGTACCATGATAAAACGACCGGTTGATTCATGTCCGTGCTACGTTCATAATTGTGAATCAAAAATATCAAAACATCATGAATTTATTAATACGTTTTATTAACTGCGCGTAACGGTTTGGCATTCTAATATATACTACGATATAAATACAGCGATATAAATTGTTACTGAAGTATTTTTACGTATATCCGCATATGCAATGAAATAAATTTTCTTAAATCAATTTTTCGCTTAACGCTTGATGCCTCAAATGATGTCATAGAACCTTTGACATAATTGCTTTTTTGACCAAGCAATTTTTGAGATCTTTGGTCCACACTTGTAATCGATTTTACAGTCGTTTGTTGAGCCATCGATAGCCACTATATAGCTAAATACGGTAATGTGATAATCTCCTTAATCATTTTTTTATACTACCACCAATAATCTTCATCTAATTTATTCGTCTAATCAAAATATGTCATACTGCAAATGTTTTTATTTAACAAATACTCGATCCAGATCGAGCATATCGGCAAGCCGGCGATCTAGAAGAAGGCGACAGAAAAGAAGATAGAGGAGAAGCAGGGTTAAATATAAACATTTTAAGAAAATTTTATTCCTGTTATAATTACTATAATGTGTTGTATATTTATGGTCGTTCTTATGTATGCTTCATGTTTGTATTATTTAAATCTTTTTTTGTATGCTAAAAGCATTCACGTTTGCTTTTTTTTCATTCTCATTTTGTAAACTAACATAAATTGATCGAATAAAAATTGTTCAGTTAATTATAATCGAGTGTGTCCTTAATGTTCTACTGTAATGCTGTATTTTCCTGTTCTACTTCCCTTAAGCAAGAATTTAAAATTACATAACGTGACATTGGATATGAGTTAGAAATTGAATTAGATATAGAGTATAAAAGGAAGTAAAATGTATGAGAAGAAAAACATATTTTTTAGTCGTATAAATGTTCGATAAAGATGTTTAAGATAAGATTAACATATATATATATGTATATATATTAGAGGTAGTTTTACATTCTTGTATATTCAAATATTATATGTTGCAAAATAGAAAAACAGTTTTCACAAATAAACTTATATTCAATATATTTAATTTGTTCTCTCTTTGATATATTGGATATATACGATTGACGCATTTACACAATATTTCAATTTTGCTTACGTCAAGAATTTACTATGCATGCATTTTACATAACTTCAAACTAATCCGCGTTAATTAAACTTTGTTTCCAGATTTTGTTAATTTTTGATATTACACTTCCTTGCATTTAAAATAAAAAAAAATATTTATTTTTACAATCTTAATACACAAGAAAATAAAAGAAATGTAAAGAAGTACAGAAGGTATATATATGTATATATAATTATATAACAACCTCATATCATAGATAATTCTTTAAAAGCAGACAATAATTTATTAAATAACTTTTAGATGCAACTCTAACTGTCCAATGTTTAAACTAAAAGATGCGACAAATATTTTCCCGATGTAGTTAATGCAATAAATAACTTGACAAGTTGAATTTGCCTATAAATATTCGATCAACGTCTGCTAGTTTCAATCTCTAGATAGCAGCATTGCAAGATAGATTTACCGATGTAAACGTGACTGCGAACGTATCGTATTAAGATAATAAGTAAGCTTTCTACTTCGAAAACAAAAATAATATCTGCATTTATTTATCGATGATAAATCTAGCAATTTTGACACGGCTACAGATAAAGAAAATTTATCTTGAATTTCTTCTTCTTCTTCTAGTACCGTGACCGTTTAACGATCGTTGGCGATCATGTTGGCTATCATGTTAGCGATCATAACTTTGTTCGCAGCTGCACGAAAGAGTTGTATTGTTGTTTTTCCAAACCATTGCCTGAGATTTTTTAACCAAGACGTTCTACGCCTTCCTGGACCTCTTCTGCTTTCGATCTTTCCTTGCATAATGAGATGCAACAAGTTATACTTCTCTGGGTGGCGCATGATGTGCCCAAAGTATTCTAATATCTTGAATTTACAATTATACATATAATTTATAATTATAAATAATATATCATCCGTTTTTTATTATTCGATCGTTCTACTTGAACATTTTGGAAAACTACAAATAAAGTTACGCGTGTATTACTGTCTTTGATACAATGGAATATACTAGGGTCGTTCACGTCAAAACCGGAATTTAATTTTTAGACAGGTAAAGAGAAAATTATGACCGGTCAAAAACATTTATTTTTCAACATGATCTTCATTTACATCACAGCATTTTTGCCATTGACGTACCAATGCGTTAATACCGGCAGAATAGAAAGATTTGTCAATGTTATAAAAAATACATTATGCGCATTCTGATAAGGCAAAGTGTAAAGCGCTAGCTAGAAATGATTATTTTGGCCGGAGATGTCAAAACAAATAGATGACTTAATAGACAATTGCGACATATGAAAAGGATAACAAAGAGCAAAAACCAAAGAGCCTATGTAAGAAAAAGAAATACCGGAAGAGCCGTGGGAAATTCTAGCGACAGATATATTTTATTTACTAGAAAAACGATACATTATAGTAGTAGACACATTTAGTAAATATGTTGAAATAGATAAACTAGACGACATGACAACTGAAACAACAATGAATCGTTAAAGAAAATCTTTTCGAGATATGGAATACCAAAAATTTTATACTCAGATACAGGTACACAATATACGAGCTATAAATTCAAAAAATTTTCAAATGATTGGGGTTTCAAACATGTCATAACTACACCAAAACATCACCAATCGAATGGTTTGGCTGAAAGGAATATACAAACAATAAAAAGAATATTTAAAAAAGTTATACAAGAAGGGAAAGATAAAGAATTAGCATTACTACAGCTCATACTCAGAAAAATGCCGATTGGTGAAAATGGTATTACATCAGCAGAAATATTGTATGGTCGAAGATTAAGGAATTTAATACCAAGTAGCAGTAGAAAGAGAAAAGGATTGAATGAGTTTGCGAAAGAATTAAAAAAACGACAGGTGCAATATTATGATAAAGGCTTAAAATAGTTAGAAAAACTTAAGATAGGTGAGAGAGAGAAGCTGTAAAAGTTCATGGGGTAGACAAACAACTTCCTCATCAAAGTGGTAGAATAGTAGGGTTCTCTGACAATCCACGATCTTATAGAATAAAAACTGAGTAAGGAAATATTATTGAGAGAAATAGAAAGGCGCTCACAAAGGGTAAACACTTTGCTGAACAAAATAATGATTTAGATGATATGATAAACGAAAAACAAACGACTATTGATGTAAAAGATTCTGTAGAAGGGAATAATGAATCAAAACAAAGATGCGAACAAACACCGATTTGTGCACTGACTAAAAAAAAAACAGTAATATCGTCTAAGTCAGGCCAAGTTATTAAAAAGTTCTCGTACTTAAAAGATTATGTATGCTTAGTCAATAAGGAAATATCAAACTGTATGTAAGCTTTTGTTCACAGTAAGCATGGTATCTTAGTCATATTATTTTGAAATATTTATTTCGTTTATTTAGACAAGGAAGAAAGCATGTTTTATTTTGAAAGACTTATTTTGTTTATTTAGAAAAGATAGAAAACAAGTTTTATTTGAAAGATTTATTTATTTTATTTAGAAAAAGAAGAAATCATAAATAAAGTAAACGAAAGTTTATATATATAGTT
Organism: Lasius fuliginosus; assembly: GCA_949152495.1. NCBI lineage: Eukaryota > Metazoa > Arthropoda > Insecta > Hymenoptera > Formicidae > Lasius > Lasius fuliginosus. Next base: position 16,126,849 of record OX424448.1, on the reverse strand, counting down.
TCTGTTAATTTTTATAATTTTATTATCATTAGTTGTTTATTTAGAAAAAGGGAGATGCCATGGATGATGTTGTAAACTAAGCTAAAGAGATAACAAGCGATGAAGTGAATGAGACATAAAGAACAGGAAGGTTGGGTCAATAGTCATAAAAAGTAAGAACTGTGTGACTCGACAAGAAATAAAGATCTATTATTAAACCGATAATCTTATTAATATAAGACCACATAACAAAATCTAAAGAAAATGTATATAATTATGTATGATTTTGAAAGTACTCCAGGAAAGCACCACACCATTTCCACAAGGCATTCCAAGCGAGCCAACATTTCCCAGGGCATTCGTGGAATTTGGGAATAGATTAAACAAGACAGACATTTTTGTGACATTCAGGTAAAGAATCAAACTTCTTAGCTCGTACTCTTTCATTCTTTTAAGTCCAACGACATATGTCTGTAATTCTGTCAAAAGTTCGTAAAAATTAAAAAGACATAAATATCTTATTTTCTTTACAGATAGGAGCAACCTAAATTTACAAATGGAATGATACAAAAATAGGAGGTCCAGTATTGGTTCATCTAGAACTTGAAAAAGATTCAAACCAGCGTCAATATTATCCCAGCTATTATATTGCAGCATATGATTTGAAGTCTGATACAATGTACTACTTCAAAGTACAAACGCATAACAAAGTTGGTGCTCTTACACAAAGTTCGTCAAGTGTCGACCATGCATGAGAATCCGGTATCTCTATTACTCGTCGGCACGTGGATTGGTATGCACATATTGGATTTAGATTTACAGATCCACTTTAAATTTAATGAATACAATCCTTGTAGAGAAATCGCTTACTCGGCATTGGAACATAAGATTTATGGGATTAATTCAACGTGGAAGCTAATGATATGGGACTTCAATGCAAGCGCAATCGCAACAAAGCTAAATTATACAAAAATAGCTGACCTCTACGCTCCTGCGCACAATCTCTGCATCGATTGGGTAGCAAGAAATCTTTATTGGATACAAATTAGCAATGAAATCAACAACATTATGAAGCTAGACTTAACGTTGTGGCAAAGTTTTGGCATAGTTAAATACGATATTATCCTATCAGAGATATCTAAGACAAATTTTTTAAGGCTACTGCCGTCTACAAGGTACATTAAATTTCATCTATCTAAAAAACTTTGTCTCTTTTAACTTAGCATTTGTGTTGTACAATTATTGTGTTTTACAATTATTCACTAATATAATATAGTTTTATATTAAAAATCATAAGTGTTATGGAATCATAAATTGACATACAATTGTAAAAAATTTAAACAAATATCACATAATATTTTCTGACATACAGTTACAGTAATATTTTATAAGTAAAAAATAATACGCATATTTTCCAGATATTTTTATAGGATGAGATCAACTTCGAATAAGCAATATATAATAATGCAATCGGATTTCGACGGAAAAAACATGAAACCCTTTTTGTTAAACAAAGACAATATATGCTTCTGCTCATACAAACTATTAGAATCAGATTCCTTCATGGAGATTGATAACACGAATATTGACAAGCCGCTAATATATTGGACAATGAAAAATCGCTTATTTGCAGCGAACATTTATGGTTGTAGATGTAATCTAATTTTAAGCGCTGGAAATCAAATCAAATTCGACCATTTAACAATTGACAAGACAAACATTTACTTCTTCAGTGAAAAGGAGTATTCAATCTATATTTTACAAAAAGAGTATGCTCTTCTCGAAAACAAAGAAAACGCATTCAAACATGTCATAAAAATACCTTTCATTTTATTACCTACTATACGTCAAGTCTTATCTTTTGATAAAGATTTACAACCACATTCCCCGACGATATGTCTGATACCTAACATGAAAGATTATCATGTTGAAAAAGTTAATATAACCGCGAACAGTATCATCGTGAGCCTCCCGAAGCCAATTCCTAATGACGGATGCGAAAAGTACAACTCTCTCTTAGCCACTACTATATATATATTATCTCCGTAAGTTATTTAACATGTTTGGACAATGACCTTAACAAATTGGAGGAATTCAAAGTGCAGACGTACAAACGGTATTACGAAATCCAGAATATAATGCCGTTCACAGAGTACACGATTAAGCTGGCACTGAGCAATTTTTACGTCGACAAAAGTTATCGATGGACTTGCAATTCGACGCGGAAATGAAACAATCAACTACGGGCAAGCTCAACGCGCCGGAAGATGTCACGGTTCAAGTTCTAACGCCTACTCTGGTAGCAGTCTACTGGATACCACTCAAGAAATTAAACTGCGTGCCAGTGAATTAGGAGGTGCATTGGACGTTAGTATCGAATGTATTTCTTTTAAATAGCACGCAAAAAGTAACTGCTCAGCACTACATACAACCTATCAATCAGCCGGAACGTACAGTAGATGGCAAGTTTTTCACAACAATCCCCCCGCTGCTGCCAGGACAAAAATATTTGATATACATGCATGTGTATCCAATCAACTTCAGTAATTTCTTCACAGGCAGTTCGAGCAAAAGCATTTACATGTACTCGGAACCGAATAATTTAACTTTGAGCAAAGTCAGTACAAACGGTATGAATATCTCGTGGATCCCTAACGTCAATCTGACGATCCATTACATACTGGAATACAAAAATGATGCGATGCAGAAGTGGCAAAAAGCGAATAACATTGAAAAAAATAATGACAAAGTAACATACCATATAGAAAATTTACTGCCGCGAACTGTATACAAATTCCGTTTGATCCTGAGATACCCCAAGTATATGGAAGACTTTTATATGACCGCCTGATGGAGAAGAATTTACTTTTGAAACGCTTGGTAAGCAAATGAAGATATGATATCATGTGTTTACTTTAAGAATGTTTTAATAAATATATTAAATTAAAAATTAGATAATTAAATTTTAAATAAAAGTATGTCCTATAGAATAAAACGAAGAAAATTAAATTGTACTCTTGTGTAAAAAAGGTAATGGCCCGAGCGCTCCTAGGATACCATTAATATTAATCATTGTCGTGACTCTTGTCCTAATCTGTGTTTGCTTTTTTACTATTGTAAGTATAATTGATAAAAATTTCAATTGCAAATTATTTTAAATTTGATATATAAAGAGAATATCTAAAAAGTTAGTTTACTTGTTTAAAATGATTTAAATTTAGCATTGCATACTATTAAATAAGTGTATTATAACGTTATCTAACAGCATACCGACGACGCAATGAAAGTAAAGAAATAGCTCTGCCTCCAATAATGACCGATACCGAATTAGCAACTCTAAACGAAATACCATTCGTGAACAATCAACTCAACGCTCTGTACACTCCTAGGTTGCAATATAATCCGGACGAATTTGCCTTGACCATAATCGAAAAAAAAGCAAATTACTCTAGCAAAGCTTCTAGGCAGCGGCACATTCGGGGAGAGGTAAAAACTAATTTCTTATTACTTAAATATATCCTTGAAGACTTTCCTTAATTTGTTAATTAGAAAATATTAAAGTGAAAACATATTTTTTTATAAAATGATCAAATATCAAAAATTTTTATAAAAAGTTAAATAATATAAATATTTTTAGCGTGCACTTTATTAATTTGTATTAATTATAAATTATTTCGCAGGTATTTCAAGGAACCGTCAAAGGTTTAGACGAGTCGGACACAACGCCTGTCGCCATAAAGATGCTACGAAGAAATGCTTCCTCGGGAAAGAAAAAAAAATTTTTGCAAGAAGCGAAGCTAATGAGCCACTTTTGCCACAAACATGTTCTAAAAATGTTAGGCATCTGCTTTGATGCAGATTCACCATTGCTCATATTGGAATTAATGGAAGCTGGTGATTTCTATCGCCTTTTTCTGGATTGCCGGTTTGAAGGTAATGAATGCTCGATTTTGATCGAGAACTCATTAAATGAGAAAATTTACGGAATGACTTTTTTCAATTAGACGAAAAAATTAGATGAAGATTATTGGTGATAATAAAAAAAATTGATTGAATATATTATCACATTACCGTATTAATATAGTATCGTATTTAGCTAAATAGTGGCTATCGATGGCTCGACAAATGACAGTAAAATCGATTAGAAGCATCGACAGAAGCTTTCAAAAATTATTCGTCAAAGAAGCGATTGGGTCAAAGGTTCTATGATATCATTTGAATCATCGTTGGCAGTTAAACATTCGGAGGTACGGTTAGATGTGCTTCCGAGAAGATCTTCCATATGAAGGTCCTCAGGTTTTTCAGAAGGCGGGATCTAAGACAGAAGAAATGCATTTTGCTAAGAATTGAAAATAAAGAAATACATAAAGGGGGGAAAGAGAGAGAGAAAGAGAGAGAGAGAGAGAGGGAGAGAGAGATATGCGCTGTAACAGTCAGCAAAAATATACGTCATTTTTCGATCATACACGATGATCGTACTCCGTCTCATCAATGATAACTGAAAATAAAATATTATCAGTTTGCAACTTCGATATTTAATTTGCGAAAAATTTTCTTCTCACAAAATATTTATAATTAATATAAATTATTTATAATTTGCCATTTGCTGTAGTGTTTCTCATGTTAAAGAAACATTCTACATTGTATATTAACATCATATTATAATCTAACTAACATAATCACGTCGTAATATTAGTAAAACAAGTCATTTAAAATAGTATTAAATGTATTATGAAACATGAGCAAAAGTAAAAGCAATATTTTTCCAATATTTTTTAGTCGATATTAGCAAAAATTCATTGCTCCATGCAATGATGTGCATAAAAAGAATTACGATCTATTCACCTGTACGTGTCTGGTAATATCCACCGAATTCAATATCGCGTCTTCTAAGTTGTCTCTCATTGTTACGATATTTTCGAGACAAACTATGAAATTCAGTTTATCGTCCACCGCACTCCAGCATTGCTGCATCAACTGATACAATGTCGGTGGACAGTTGGGAGGTTTCAGCAGCTTGCCCCTCGCACACACATACTGGTATACTTCGAAATTATTTCTGGCAAAATAGGGTTGCTGACCCAATGATGTAATTTCCCACATTAGTACCCCGAATGCCCAAACATCGCTTTGTGAAATAAATATTGCGTCCACCAAAGAGTTCGGTGCCATCCAGCGAATAGGAAGCGGGGTCTTTCCTTTCTAAAACACAATTTTACCGCAGTTAAGTCTTTTGACGAAGTTGTCTATTTTCGAAGTAAGCGTTACGTGCAGATAAAATAAAGTCATCTCTCTTCCTCTGTACACATTTACAAACACAAATAATTTTCAATTATAATATTTTTATCATTCCAATCAGCTAAAAAGATTAATAATATTATTACAATGCAAAAATAAAAAAGTTTTATCTCTTTTAAATTATCGTATTTACCATGAGGTAATAATCATTTAAAAATAAAAAATAAAAAATTTCTATTTCTTTCCCGAGGAAGCATTTCTTCGTAGCATCTTTATGGCGACAGGCGTTGTATCCGACTCGTCTAAACCTTTGACGGTTCCTTGAAATACCTGCGAAATAATTTATAATTAATACAAATTAATAAAGTGCACGCTAAAAATATTTATATTATTTAACTTTTTATAAAAATTTTTGATATTTGATCATTTTATAAAAAAATATGTTTTCACTTTAATATTTTCTAATTAACAAATTAAGGAAAATCTTCAAGGATATATTTAAGTAATAAGAAATTAGTTTTTACCTCTCCCCGAATGCGCCGCTGCCTAGAAGCTTTGCTAGAGTAATTTGCTTTTTTTTCGATTATGGTCAAGGCAAATTCGTCCGGATTATATTGCAACCTAGGAGTGTACAGAGCGTTGAGTTGATTGTTCACGAATGGTATTTCGTTTAGAGTTGCTAATTCGGTATCGGTCATTATTGGAGGCAGAGCTATTTCTTTACTTTCATTGCGTCGTCGGTATGCTGTTAGATAACGTTATAATACACTTATTTAATAGTATGCAATGCTAAATTTAAATCATTTTAAACAAGTAAACTAACTTTTTAGATATTCTCTTTATATATCAAATTTAAAATAATTTGCAATTGAAATTTTTATCAATTATACTTACAATAGTAAAAAAGCAAACACAGATTAGGACAAGAGTCACGACAATGATTAATATTAATGGTATCCTAGGAGCGCTCGGGCCATTACCTTTTTTACACAAGAGTACAATTTAATTTTCTTCGTTTTATTCTATAGGACATACTTTTATTTAAAATTTAATTATCTAATTTTTAATTTAATATATTTATTAAAACATTCTTAAAGTAAACACATGATATCATATCTTCATTTGCTTACCAAGCGTTTCAAAAGTAAATTCTTCTCCATCAGGCGGTCATATAAAAGTCTTCCATATACTTGGGGTATCTCAGGATCAAACGGAATTTGTATACAGTTCGCGGCAGTAAATTTTCTATATGGTATGTTACTTTGTCATTATTTTTTTCAATGTTATTCGCTTTTTGCCACTTCTGCATCGCATCATTTTTGTATTCCAGTATGTAATGGATCGTCAGATTGACGTTAGGGATCCACGAGATATTCATACCGTTTGTACTGACTTTGCTCAAAGTTAAATTAATCGGTTCCGAGTACATGTAAATGCTTTTGCTCGAACTGCCTGTGAAGAAATTACTGAAGTTGATTGGATACACATGCATGTATATCAAATATTTTTGTCCTGGCAGCAGCGGGGGGATTGTTGTGAAAAACTTGCCATCTACTGTACGTTCCGGCTGATTGATAGGTTGTATGTAGTGCTGAGCAGTTACTTTTTGCGTGCTATTTAAAAGAAATACATTCGATACTAACGTCCAATGCACCTCCTAATTCACTGGCACGCAGTTTAATTTCTTGAGTGGTATCCAGTAGACTGCTACCAGAGTAGGCGTTAGAACTTGAACCGTGACATCTTCCGGCGCGTTGAGCTTGCCCGTAGTTGATTGTTTCATTTCCGCGTCGAATTGCAAGTCCATCGATAACTTTTGTCGACGTAAAAATTGCTCAGTGCCAGCTTAATCGTGTACTCTGTGAACGGCATTATATTCTGGATTTCGTAATACCGTTTGTACGTCTGCACTTTGAATTCCTCCAATTTGTTAAGGTCATTGTCCAAACATGTTAAATAACTTACGGAGATAATATATATATAGTAGTGGCTAAGAGAGAGTTGTACTTTTCGCATCCGTCATTAGGAATTGGCTTCGGGAGGCTCACGATGATACTGTTCGCGGTTATATTAACTTTTTCAACATGATAATCTTTCATGTTAGGTATCAGACATATCGTCGGGGAATGTGGTTGTAAATCTTTATCAAAAGATAAGACTTGACGTATAGTAGGTAATAAAATGAAAGGTATTTTTATGACATGTTTGAATGCGTTTTCTTTGTTTTCGAGAAGAGCATACTCTTTTTGTAAAATATAGATTGAATACTCCTTTTCACTGAAGAAGTAAATGTTTGTCTTGTCAATTGTTAAATGGTCGAATTTGATTTGATTTCCAGCGCTTAAAATTAGATTACATCTACAACCATAAATGTTCGCTGCAAATAAGCGATTTTTCATTGTCCAATATATTAGCGGCTTGTCAATATTCGTGTTATCAATCTCCATGAAGGAATCTGATTCTAATAGTTTGTATGAGCAGAAGCATATATTGTCTTTGTTTAACAAAAAGGGTTTCATGTTTTTTCCGTCGAAATCCGATTGCATTATTATATATTGCTTATTCGAAGTTGATCTCATCCTATAAAAATATCTGGAAAATATGCGTATTATTTTTTACTTATAAAATATTACTGTAACTGTATGTCAGAAAATATTATGTGATATTTGTTTAAATTTTTTACAATTGTATGTCAATTTATGATTCCATAACACTTATGATTTTTAATATAAAACTATATTATATTAGTGAATAATTGTAAAACACAATAATTGTACAACACAAATGCTAAGTTAAAAGAGACAAAGTTTTTTAGATAGATGAAATTTAATGTACCTTGTAGACGGCAGTAGCCTTAAAAAATTTGTCTTAGATATCTCTGATAGGATAATATCGTATTTAACTATGCCAAAACTTTGCCACAACGTTAAGTCTAGCTTCATAATGTTGTTGATTTCATTGCTAATTTGTATCCAATAAAGATTTCTTGCTACCCAATCGATGCAGAGATTGTGCGCAGGAGCGTAGAGGTCAGCTATTTTTGTATAATTTAGCTTTGTTGCGATTGCGCTTGCATTGAAGTCCCATATCATTAGCTTCCACGTTGAATTAATCCCATAAATCTTATGTTCCAATGCCGAGTAAGCGATTTCTCTACAAGGATTGTATTCATTAAATTTAAAGTGGATCTGTAAATCTAAATCCAATATGTGCATACCAATCCACGTGCCGACGAGTAATAGAGATACCGGATTCTCATGCATGGTCGACACTTGACGAACTTTGTGTAAGAGCACCAACTTTGTTATGCGTTTGTACTTTGAAGTAGTACATTGTATCAGACTTCAAATCATATGCTGCAATATAATAGCTGGGATAATATTGACGCTGGTTTGAATCTTTTTCAAGTTCTAGATGAACCAATACTGGACCTCCTATTTTTGTATCATTCCATTTGTAAATTTAGGTTGCTCCTATCTGTAAAGAAAATAAGATATTTATGTCTTTTTAATTTTTACGAACTTTTGACAGAATTACAGACATATGTCGTTGGACTTAAAAGAATGAAAGAGTACGAGCTAAGAAGTTTGATTCTTTACCTGAATGTCACAAAAATGTCTGTCTTGTTTAATCTATTCCCAAATTCCACGAATGCCCTGGGAAATGTTGGCTCGCTTGGAATGCCTTGTGGAAATGGTGTGGTGCTTTCCTGGAGTACTTTCAAAATCATACATAATTATATACAAGGATTAAGTATAATTGAGTAAATTTTTCTAGAAATTTCAAAATTGTACATATTGTCATGTATAATTATATATAAGAATTTTGATTTCAGTATTTGAGAAAATTTAAAATAAGACAAATTTTTGAGTCGTTGATAACAATAATAGTATATGAAAATAAGTTTAGATTACAGATATTTATAAATAAAAAAGGAATAAAAAAGGTAAACAAAATACAATGTATAAAAGTTAATGTATAGCCAGGCTTGCTGTTTAAATAATCAGATAATATAAATTAGAGCCTTTGTGTTTCTGAGACTTATTGTTAGAACTATAATTATTAATACTAAGCAAAAACTAACACCTTATAATAAAATGGAAATCTCTCAGGAATTTTGAACAAAAACAAATATCTTATAATGAATAGAAGTATTTTAACGATTACAGAGCGATTAGAATTTATCACTTTTCGACATTATCTTTTATTGATTAAGAATTTAGGAATATAAGATTTGCGACTGCTTATACACAACGTAGCTAATTAAATAAGGAGATTGACTTTATCTTAAACTGTTTTCCGTATTGTGCCTGCATTTTCCTTGCCACCCCCTCTCTGTCACCCCTCCCACCCACTCTCCATCCCTCCCGCCCACCATCTCTCTCTCTCTCTTTCTCTCTCCCCCTCCCTCCTGCCCTCCCTCCCTCCCTCCCACTCACCCCTTTCTTTTTCTCCCTCCCTCTTTCCCTCTCCCTCTCTCTCCCCACACTTTCTCCTCCCCTTTCTCTCCCCCTCTCCCTCTCTCTTCCCCCTCTCTTTCCCCCCTCTCTCATCACTCTCTCCTCCCCTCTCTCTCCCTCTCTCACTCCCTCTCCCTCTACTTCTCCCTCTATCTCTCCCTTTCCGACTTCCACTCCCGCTCCCTCACCCTCTTCTTCTCTAGCTCCCTCTTTATCTTCCTCTCCCTCTCCTTCATCCCTCTCCCTCCCTCTCCCTCTCCCTCTCCCTCTCTCTCTATCCCTCCTTTTTCCCCTCTCTCCACCCTTTCTCAATCTCTTTCTCTTTCTCTCTTTTTTCTTTCTTTTTCTTTTTCTTTCCTCGAATAAAATATTTACATTTTTTTTGTTGTTGAGAGTTATTTCTTAAATTTTGTTATGTGCTCTTATATTAATAAGAGTATCGGTTTAATAATAGGTCTTTATTTCTTGTCGAGTCACATAGTTCTTATTTTTATGACTATTGTCCCAACCTTCCTTTTCTTTATGTCTCATTCACTGCATCGCTTGTTATCTCTGAAGCCTAGTTCACAACATCATCCTTGGCATCTCCCTTTTTCTAAATATACAGCTAATGATAATAAAATTATAAAAATTAACAGAAACTATATACAGGATGTCCCTTGTTAAAAGTTCCATTCTCATAACTTTTCAGGATCAACATTTGAAGGAAAACGACTCGGTTAAAAGTTGAAGGGAACAAAGGGGACTAACTAATAGTGACCTTGGATTCGACATTAAAGGTCATTTTCAAAGTAATTTGTAGGTCAACTTCCGTTTTTTAAACGGAACCCCTTATTTTTCATTACATATTCTTGTAGTTTACCTCGAGAGCTTTCCAAAACTCTATAATTAAGTTATTTTTCATTAAGTACTTTTCGAGTTATAAGGCTTGAAATTTACATTAATGTGACATAAAATACAAAAAATCGTGTAAAACATTTAGTTTTCGGTAATCTTACCTTAATATTTTTATGCATAAAATAATAAGACCAATTGGTGTAAAAAAAAACACATAGTTGCTATTAAGAAAAAGTATGTAATTTGCAACATGCAACTGCATACTTTTTTTGAAAGCAATTATGTGTTTTCTCTACACCAATTATGGTCCAATTATGGTCCAATTATGGACCAAATTATTGGTCTTATTATTTTATGCATAAAAGTATTAAGGTATGATTACCGAAAACTGAATGTTTTACACGATATTTTGTATTTTATGTCAAAATACTGTAATTTTCAAGCCTTATAACTCGAAAAGTACTTAATGAAAAATAACTTAATTATAGAGTTTTGGAAGGCTCTCGAGATAAGCTACAAGAATATGTAATGAAAAATAAGGGGTTCCGTTTAAAAAACGGAAGTTGACCTACAAATTACTTTGAAAATGACCTTTAATGTCGAATCCAAGGTCACTATTAGATAGCCCCCTTTGTTCTATACAACTTTTATCCGAGTCGTTTCCCTTCAAACGTTGATCCTGAAAAGTTATGAGGGTGGAACTTTTAAAATGGGACACCCTGTATATAAACTTTTGTTTGCTTTATTTATGATTTCTTCTTTTTCTAAATAAACAAAATAAATCTTTCAAAATAAAACTTGTTTTCTAACTTTTCTAAATAAACAAAATAAGTCTTTCAAAATAAAACATGCTTTCTTCCTTTTCTAAATAAACGAAATAAATATTTCAAAATAATATGACTAAGATACCATGCCTACTATGAACAAAAGCTTACATACAGTTTGATATTTCCTTATTGACTGAGCATACATAATCTTTTATGTACGAGGGCTTTTTAATAACTCGGCCTGACTTAGACGATGTTACTGGTTCTTCTTCATTCAGTACACAAATCGATGTTTGTTCGCATCTTTGTTTTGATTCATTATTCCCCTCTACAGAATCTTTTACATCAATAGTCGTTTGTTTTTCGTTTATCATATCATCTAAATTATTATTTTGTTCAGCAAAATGTTTACCCTTTGTGAGCGCCTTTCTATTTCTCTCAATAATTTTTCCTTACTCAGTTTTTATTCTATATGATTGTGGATTGTCAGAGAACCCTACTATTCTACCACTTTGATGAAGTTGTTTGTCTACCCCATGAACTTTTACAGCTTCTCTCTCTCACCTACCTTAAGTTTTTCTAACTATTTTGAGCCTTTATCATAATATTGCACCTGTCGTTTTTTTAATTCTTTCGCAAACTCATTCAATCCTTTTTTCTTTCTACTGCTGCTTGGTATTAAATTCCTTATTCTTCGACCATACAATATCTCTGCTGGTGTAATACCATTTTCACCAATCGGCATGTTTCTGAGCTGTAGTAATGCTAATTCTTTATCTTTCCCTTCTTGTACAACTTTTTTAAATATTCCTTTATTATGTGTATATGCCTTTCAGCCAAACCATTCGATTGGTGATGTTTTGGTGTAGTTATGACATGTTTGAAACCCCAATCATTTGAAAATTTTTTGAATTTATAGCTCGTATATTGTGTACCTGAATCTGAGTATAAAATTTTTGGTAATCCATATCTCAAGAAGATTTTCTTTAACGATTCAATTGTTGTTTCAGTTGTCATGTCGTCTAGTTTATCTATTTCAACATATTTACTAAATGTCTACTATACTAAATGTGTCTACTACTATAATGTATCGTTTTTCTAGTAAATAAAATATATCTGTCGCTAGAATTTCCCACGGCTCTTCCGGTATTTCTTTTTCTAACATAGGCTCTTTGGTATTTGCTCTTTGGTATCCTTTGCATATGTCGCAATTGTCTATTAAGTCATCTATTTGTTTTGACATCCCCGGCCAAAATAATAATTTCTAGCTAGCGCTTTACACTTTGCCTTACCAAAATGCGCATAATGTATTTTTTCTAGCATTAATGGTCTACATACGCGAGGAACTACAATACATGAATTTTTGTATATTATTCCTTTACGTTCTCTTATTGTTAGTTCGTCACTAAACGAATAATACGGTTTCGCTTTTCGCTTATCTTTGATCTATTTTCTGACCACCCTGCTCTAATATACTTTATAACTTCCTGTAATTTTGTATCTTCACTAGTTTTCATTTTTATATTTTCCTATCTTGTATCTGTAATACTTAAATTCTTTTCTACCATTGCAACAAATGCCTCTATTTTTTCTTCTTCTGTTGTACTTGACTCTTTTAAATATAATCTACTCAAATGGTCTGCTACCACACTATTTCTTTTCCAGGAGTATATTTTAGTTTAAAGTTAAAGTTTTGTAAGCTAATTCTCATTCTATGTAATCGTGATGGACATTTGTTCATTGGTTTCTTGAAGATGGAAATCAACGGCTTATAATCAGTTTCTACAGTGAAACTCTGTCCATACAAATATTGATTGAATTTAGTGCATCCAAATACTATAGCTAGACTTTCTTCTTCTATTTGACTGTACATTTTTTCTGTTTTGACATTTTTTCAGTTTGTGTTAATGCTCTCGATCCATAAGTTATTGATTTGCCATCTTGGAATATTACACAACCCATACTTTAATTTGAGGAATCTACACTAAGTACAATTGGTTTATTAACATTAAAATACGCTAAAACCGGTTGTTGACATATATAATATTTCTTTTAGTTTTCTAAATGTTTTGTGTTGAGCTGTGTTCCAGACAAAAGAAACATCCTTTTTTGTAAGTTGTCTTAAACTGACGGTCATTTGAGAACTATTTGGTATAAATTTAGCTACATAGTTAATCATTCCTAAGAACGTTAACAGTTTCTTTTTGTTTCTGGGCTCAGTCATTATTTTAATCGCTTTTACTTTCATTTCATCGATCGCAACGCCTTTTCCCGTTAAAATATGACTTAAGTATCGCACTTTTACTCACATTGATACAACACTTATTAATGTTAAATTTTACACCATATTGATTTGCTCGCTCAAAGACTTCATCCATTGTTTCTCTCAATTTCTCCTTCGTTTCAGCCCAAATCAAAATGTCATCTATATAAATTTCTACATTTTTAATTCCCTTAAATATATTTTTAAAAACTCGGTGAAAAACTTCTGGACTTGAACTCAATCCATACGGTAGCCTATTAAAATGATAGCGACCAACGGAGTATTAAACGTTCTTAGTTTACGCGAATCTTTTGTAAGTACTATTTGCCAAAATGCTCTGTTTGCATCTGTTACGTCCAGCGGACTCCACGATTCTTTTCTTTCATCGGAAACATACCGGTGATACTTAACTTCCTGCCGATATATGAATAAGTTAACCAATACCTGACAGGTGAGACAAACTATTCAAACATAAGAATTTAATAGAGACTTGAAACCGGATGGGGTCATCTATCGGACCACCTTGAAATCGATTGTGCACACCTGACGGATCATTTTTATCAATATCGAATGTGCTCACCTGACAGATCACCTTTTATGCGATATCGGTATTACGTTAAATTCAAGAGGTAATAAAGGTATCAAGCTCACTCAAATTGCAACGACTTTCCATTGGCTGGAACTAAATTCTTAGACAAAAATCTTAACCAATACCAAAAAAGTTCAAGCCTCTGATATCGAGGAAGACGCCTCCTGAACCATAAGAGGGAAGCCATTTAAAAATTTTAATTGGTCAAGAAATGTTTATTCACCGATGGAAAGGAGGAGCAATAGGCTTTAAAAATACAAGTCACTTCTGGTGAGTGAGAACATAGTGAGTGCGAGCAATTCTCCAAGTTTTTGAGTGTGACTGATTCTCCAAGTGAAAAACTTGTGAGTGCAAAGCGGAAGAATTGGCAAACACTCAAGTACCATCCACCGGAAGAACCGGCAATTTCAAATTGACCAAGATCTCAAAACTTTCACCGCACGCAATAAGAAGTGAGTAATCCAACCATTAATCACATTTATCCTTCAAAATTAAATAATTGGATTAAATTTTGGAATAATTCTTTTTATAAAACTCAAGTTGAAAACAATAAACTTCCTTTTCATTTACCCTTCATTTTCAAAAAGTCATTCAGGGTAGCTGCATTACTGCAGAGAATAACCCGTGACTTTTACCCTTCATTTCCAAAAAGTCATCGGAGCACTCATCGGCCCTGTGGAGTACGCGCTTCGTACTTCCGCGATACATGTACCGCAAAGTGCGGCACCTCCACGATAACGCCTGGCTCGATTTGCACTCGTATCGGCGGCGGCGGAAGCGGACCTGCGGGCATTAACAGCGGAGGAGGCTGTTCGGCTGGTGCAGCGTCGGCCGGTTTGCTCGTCGTTGCTTTCGGTCGTATCTTCGGCGACGGTGGTAGCGTCTGCAGCAGCATCACCAGCTTTTTCCGATTTACGTGGTCCGACCGTTGGACCATCGTGCCAATCCTTGGTGGTCGTGGTGGCGGTGGGGGCTGTGGGGCTGGATCCGGTGGCGGTTTCGAGATCCCGGGTGAGATATCCAGTACCTCGACCCAGTATTCGGGGTCGCCGAGTAATTCGTTTATTGAGCGAATTATGTTGTCGTTCGTCGATTGTCGCTTCGAATGATCTGGCTTCGGCTCATTAGTCGTCGTTGTCCTCTTTGTTCGGCTCGTCGACGGGAAGGGGAAGTTCGCCCTCGTCCTCGTCGTTGTTATTTTTGTTTTCGGTCGGCGTTTTGTTTGCGTTTTTCAAATCTTGTACATGTACGTGCCGATACCATTTTCCCCGCCGACTCCGAAGATCGACGATTACCGGCGAAATTATCCGACGCACTTCAAGCCGCCCGATGCATTTCGGGGCGAGTTTCGCATTACAACTTTCGGCTCGGCTGGACAGCAGATGATCTATTTCCAGACCCATATTCTTACTTCCGGTTTCCAATTTCTTCGTCGTAGATTATAATACTTCTCCTGGCGTTGGAACGCGCGAGCCAGATTTATGTGTATAAACTCGTACGCCTCCTCCAAGCGTTCTCGAATGACGTCGAGCTCCTCGGCGGGTCCGGCCGGCAGGCCGGCGGAACTCGGGGGGGGGTGAGTTCGCACCCGTGGTTAAAGCACACCGGCGTATATCCTGTCGCGTCGTGGGTTGCGATGTTATAGGCGTATTGGAGGGCTGGAATCGTTTCGTCCCAGCTTCGGTGGTCTTGCTCGACGTATTGGGAGATCATCGTCTTGATTGTCCTGTTCGTCCGCTCGGCGGGGTTGCAGTGCGATGCGTAGGCTGGTGCATGCACGTGTCGTATGCTGAAACTCTTTAGTCGGTTTTTTAATTCGGTGGACGTGAACTACGTCCCGTTGTCCGATAAGACTGAGTCCGGGCGGCCCGGTAGAATGATCTTTTCGGTGATTGCCTTGGTCACGGCCTTCGCGGTGGCCTGTCGCAAGGGTGTGAGTTCGACCCATTTCGAAAATCGATCTTGCGCGACTAATAGCCAATGGTGTCCTTGTCGTGATTGTGGTAAAGGTCCGACTAGGTCGATGGTCGTTTGTTCCCAGGGCCTGGTGACGGCGGTGGCGTGTAACGCTCCTGCCGGTGATCGTTGAGCGATCTTGTGTACTTGACAGATTTGACAGTTCCGCACGTAGGCCGCTATCTCTCGGAACATGCCGGGCTAGTAATACTGCTCGGCTATCCTGGCGACGGTTTCCGTGATTCCGAGATGGCCCGCGGTCGGCTCGTCGTGATGCTGTTGCATGAGCCCGTGTCGCTGTTCCTTCGGGATGAAGGTCTTCCATTGTGCGTTGGTCGGAGTCTCTTTAAAATCCAGGCTGTGTAGGATGTGCCGTTGGAGTTTTCCATCCTCCAGACGGTAGTCCGGGTGGCCGCCCGGTTCCCGGGTGACGGCTTCGTGAAGGCGGCGATACCAGCGGCAGTGGGCGGCTTTGGCTGCGCAGATTTCTGGTTGTCGCGATAATGCATCTGCGACCCGGTTCAACGTACCGCGGCGATACTTGATGTCAAAGTCGTATTGCTGTATCTCAAAGAGCCATCACGCCAGCTGTCCCGTGGGGCCTTCCAGTCTCTGCAGCCATTTCAGCGACTGGTGGTCGGTGATCACCGTAAATGCGTATCCTTCCAAATATCCCTTCATGCGGCGGATCCCCCATACAACGGCGAGGCACTCCAATTCGGTCGCGCTGTGGTTTTTCTCGGCCCCGTTCAAAGTGCGGCTTGTGTATGCGATGACTCGTTCGCCCTCTTCGAAATATTGTGAGAACCGTCCCGAAACAGCTGGTGCTAGCGTCGGTCTGCAAAAAGAAACGGCGCGAGAAGTCGGGACACGCAAGAACAGGCGCGGTGTCCTTGAGGGCTCTGAACGCGATGTCTTCATCGGGCCCTTAGGCCCAGCGGGCGTTCTTCTTTATGAGTCGCGGCAGTGGTGACGCCAGGGTTGAGAAATTTGCTATAAACCGTCGGTACCAAGATGCCATTCCGAGAAATATTTGTACTTGCTTGACGAAGCACGGCTTTGGCCAGTTGGCGACTGCGCTGACTTTCTTCGAGTCGGTGCGTATGCCGTTTCGGTCGACGACGTGCCCAAGATATTTGAGACGTTCGACGCAGAAATGACATTTCTCGGGATTTAGTCGGAGGCGCGCGGCGCGCAATCGTTGGAAAACTTCACGTAGTAGTCGTAAATGGTCGTCGAATGTTCGGCTAATAACTATAATGTTAAACTTGAGTCGAGTGGGTCTGGAACGGTGTTCGCTCGAACTGAAAAGAGAGCTGTGGAATGTTTCCCAAGAACATATCACCGAAGTCTATTTTGTAGATCTATAGCATTGGGGTGATCAGTATATCCCCCCATACCACGGAGGTAAGAGAACATATTCTCCAGTCCATCTTGATTTAGTCGGCAAGTTATGAGAAATTGGATTTTTTCTTGACCATAGGTCGTTTTCAAATATACAAATAAACTTGGCAACGAGCGACAGCACAGCGCGATGCCCTTCTGAAAAAAAGCATAGATTTCTTCCCGAAAACAGTCATGTTTGTGATGAACTCTATCTTTTCTTGCAATACTTGGCATTGAGATTCAAGTTGAACGCCGAATTCGTGAAGTTCTGGATTTTTCCATACATCGTTCTACTGTTGAAAATGTCGAACCACTTATTGAATATTTCCAGCACACAAATCACTGCAGAGCAATTTTCAAAACCAGCAAGACCTTTTCCAGCGCAAGATTGAATAGCTTTTGCTGTGCTGTTGGAAAATACTTGTGCGGCCACTTTCACATTTTGACGTTGAGGGCCTTTTACATCTAAATGATGTTGTGTCAACTGATAGGCTATTCTCAAATCTGTACTTGCTGTCGTTCTCAAAAGTAGATACAAGAGATCCGTGGATTCCATTATAAAGAAATCCTTGATCCACAAAGTGATTTCGTGCCAGTTTTATCATATGGGGGGCGTCAGAAAAAACGTAAATACGGTATTGATCGTTACTTGGGTGTTCAAAATAACAATGTTCATCTTTGCCTGTTCCAATATTCAATTTGTTCCATAGCTTTGCGTTTGTTGTTCCCAGATCTGATGCTGCAGCCACTACCGTGAATCCACATTAAAAAAGCTGTTTGATCACTTGCTCCAGAGTTTCTTTGTCCATTCTTTGTTTTATTATAATCATAAAACACTGGCTGTTTCCATCGACCGAAAAGTCCTCTAGCCATGATAAATTGATATGTTTTGTGAGGCTCAATAACTTCTTCATCCTTTCTGTTAATTGCCACGTCATTGGAGATGTAAATCTCATCAAAAGTTAATACTGTCAGTCTCTCTAATTCTGTTAAGCTTCCAGCTTTGTTTTTCATAATGGCTAGGACGTCATTTAAAATACCTGGCATAACATCGAACTTTCGGGCCTAATTTTTCCAGGTTAACATAGCTGGTAGAGAGATTTTCATACTGTTCCTAACGAACCTATAAACTTTGGGGCTAATGCTTCGTAAAGATATGGCCGATGCAATATCTTCAGAACACCATGTTGTGTTTTTTCATTTTCGTTAAAGAGTATTTTCAATTGTCCTGGTGTGAAAACACTTTGCAATATTCTCTGGTATTTCATCTTTTTACTCTCAGCTTTGGATATTCTTCTTTCTTGCACGCCAAGTTTCTTGTCTTTCTTTCCAAGCAATTTATCTTTTTCCTCAATTATTTTGTCTTTTTTCTCGAGCTCTTTATCTGTCGTAATCACCTTTTGCATCAATCTTTCGTTAGCCTCCCTCAATTGTTCATTCGTTTTCCTTAATTCTTCTACTTGCTGCAACAAAAGTATCAATTTTTTGCTTTGCTCGTTAAGGTTTTCTTGTTGAGACTCTTCTGGAGACCTAGAATCCTGAGTTTCTGAGTGAGCTAATCCAATATTGGTGTCCCTTTTATCCTGAACTTTCCGATTTTTGTCGGAAATTTTCAGTGCCAAATGTTCAGTTAGAACAGCATCTTCTTTCAAACATGGTAGACGGCGAAAAGAATCAGGCAATTGCTGTTGTGCCCAAGATTGTTCCTTGTAGGCACTTGGCAGAAAATGAAGGGAACATACTCTTCCTGTAAAATAATATATTTTTTTATTTTAAAATTATGTTAACAAAAAAGCAAACAATAACTTCTGAATATAATTTTTCTCGGACTGTGATCCAACTGACCTGTTTTTGTATTGATGTTTTGATTTTTACAGTGTTTCAGCCATTCTTTGCAAATATCCGTCTTTGGAAAACTAAAAAAACTAATCTTTTCATCTGTCACTTTGTTCCGTTCTTCAGTACCGCTCCGACACCCTATAATCGGACAGCGTGGCATTTTTTTTGCAATCATGAAATATCAGAAATGAAATTCTAATGTTTGTCGTTAAACTAACAGCACACTCGGACATATAATCCCTCCGAAACAGAAGTATAAAATTTTGCATTATGCATCGTATAATAATTGCCTTAAAAAACAAGAAAAATTGAATATTGAATTACCCTTCAATATATCCACATTTATTATTCAATCACAATACAGTAACACTTTTTTCAAATAACACTTGATGTAAACAACTTTTACCAATGTGTGTATGTGCATGCTTCACCATGTACTACACTGCGTGACCACGTGTTAGCGAAAAAAAAGATGGCGGAAACTGTGCGGATCCCCCACCATGCCTGGGCTGCGCAGAGCAGAACGAAACGAGTGGGATTCGATTGACCACGTTGCTTTTGACCACAGAACCTTCTGATAGGTAGACCTAGTAAAAAACCCTATATACCAGTCAATATAATTGGCTGTGGTCAAACGGGACGCTCCCGAACGAAACTCGTCACGAGGATTGCCTCATCTTATTTCTTTCCACCATGGTCTTTCTCTTTCGGATCTCACCATTCGACAAGAAATTTCTTGCTGAACGAACTCCCGTGAGATGGCTCACTATTTCATCATGATGATGAAAGTTATTGAATCGCTCGAGCTGCTCATTTTTAGCATTTTCACTAATTTTAGTTACAGAATCGATACCTTGAATTTATTTACAATCTTACAGAAAAGTTGCAAGTTGATTGGCTATTGCATGGCTTTTAGCAGAGAGAAGCCTGAGAGACGTCACGGCCCGGTTTTAGGTGATCCCTGAAAGTGATACGCCCTCTGTGGAAATAGAAAACGTGCACATTGAACTACGTAGCCAAAGTCCACGAATGTTCTCAATGGTAACTCACAATGTGCACATTTTCGGTTGCGTTCCGTGCTATGTGCACGAAGTGTCGGTAACACGATTTCAATCTTTTTGTATACAGGGTGTTCGTCAACGTAAGACGCTTACGTATTAAATGAATTTCTAATATAAAGACATTTTGTGGTGTTATTATTTTTGAAACTGAAATTATAATATAAAAAGCCTTTCATTTTAACGGCTTAAAGTAAAAGTTAAAAATTATTGACGACAATTGACGATTCTTTTGCTGAAAAGAATCGATTCTATATTTTGCTTTCTAGAAAGACTGTGATAAAATAAACTAGTCTTAGAGGTATAAAAGGAATAAATGTGAGTATGAAAGGTATGTGTGGTTAAGGAATTTTGTAAACCAAGTACACTTCTTGGCAAAAAGGTGAGTTAAATAAATATTATTATATTTTGCTTTCTGGCGCTCTCTCTCTCTCTCTCTCTCTCTCTATATATATATATATATATATATATCTTCACAATAATTAATAAAGTTGATCATAAATGCGAATTATAATTAATGAAGTAAGACAATTAATGAAAATAATTAAAAAAGATCGGCGCGAGTGAAAGAGCGCGGCGAGAAGAGACGTCCTACACGTTTAACGCGATGATACTTGGCGCGTGGCGAAGCGATGGGAGAGGGGTTT